>JANHGB010027001.1:0-35537 GCA_026283785.1 Coracopsis vasa | reverse complement strand
CTGTTCCCAGGCTGAAAGTCAAAAACACAGCACTGCACCAGCTACTAAGAAAGAGAAAAATGACTGCTACTGCTGAAACCAGGACATACCTGGATTTATTCCTCTGTATTTTACACAATCTTTGGATGTTTACCAATGTATTCAACCTCTTGCTTGGTCAGTAGGCATTTACATCACCTTTCTGTCTTTGTGCACCTTCCTTTCATACTCTCCATATGGCTAGCAGGAAAAGAGAGAGAAAAAGCCTTACTCTTCCCTGATCCATCCTTCTGAATTGAGTCAGAGTGCCAGCAGTGAAGCAGAGAAAAGCTTGGAGGTCTCATTACAAGGAATAGTAATACCTACTTAAAAGTAACAGTATTAAACATGCTCTTCGTCCCAATACCATCTGATCTTCCCAGATATTTAGACTGTTACTCTGTTGACTTAAATTCTAAATGCTGTTAATCATTCTTCAAAATTTAGATTTTTCATTTATGGATATATTCATGTCTCTATCAATTTTTGACAAGCTGTCAGATAAAAATATACCAATTAGCATGAAACTCATATCCTGAATTTTTGCGGTTGAATGGCCATCCGTGCATCTGATGGCTTGGTATTTTTGGCTTCTCTTTTACGTAAATCATCCTCCATTGCAGCCCACAGTTAAAGTATTTTTTCCCTCGTATTTATTAGCTGTTACTACATTGTCTGAAATGTGATTTGCTTTTAATTATATAAACAACATATTTTCTGGTTTTGCAGTATCGCAGATTTTTCAGCTGAATGGTTTTGGTAGAGCCAGTAAACAAAATTTATTTTGATGGCATGTGGTTTTTAACTTGCAGAGACGCATATAATGAGGTTTTTTTAAAGTTGCTGTATACGTTGCTATAATTATTACTTACTAAATATACCTATGCAAATTTGTAACACAGATGCCTTTGAACATGGCAATTGCTATGAGATCTGGGCAACGTTGTAATAGCTTTCCAATGTTTCAAAAGATATTTGTGAACTCTATGAAAGGGCAAACAGTAACATGATACAGAACCCTGTGTAAAAGGCTGTCTCTGGGACCACTGTCATCAGCATGTCTGTACCATTGTAGCCATAACGCCCTGTGTGGGAATGAAGCCTGAGGCCATGAGATTGTGGTTAAAAGATTAATGGCACTACCCTAATAGGGATGACGGGCTGCTGATGGGGGTATTTAGGCTATCCATGGCCAGTTGATGGTCCTTAATGCTGCTTCAGCTGGGTGGAAGAGGGAGTGAACGGAATATTTCACGGACCTGTTCCTCCCTTATTCAAGACCCACAGCCCTCGAGCAGCCTGTTCGAAGGTAATCATTATCCCTCATTTACATCTATTAAATACACCAGAGTGAGAAAGTGGCTGCCTCCCACACCGTTTGTGATAACAGCAACAGGTAATTTGACAACAGTCTCACCTTCTTTCAAAATCATGCATTTGGCATTTGAACCCCTCAGAGTTATTCTCTTAGCAGAGGATAATAAGAACACGACCCCAGTTTGCAGGCAAGTTGACGGGCTAGCTTCTCTCTCCTCCCCGAAGCAGGGACGCGTTTGGCAAGTTTTACGCCTCCGACTTTGCGTAGGATGATACTCGGGTGAAACTAAGCTTAACAAATTATCAATTTTTTTTTTTTTTTTTCACACAACCTCTATTAATCGTTGGTGATCTTTGGATTTCAGCGATAATGTAATAAGGGAGCTCATCAACAAGAATTAGAATCTGTATTTGTTGCTTCAGTAAAACTGCACTATTTGTGTATCCATAATCATGCCAAGTTCTTATAGAACATGACTGGATGTAGAGCATTGAATTAGTTATAATCAGAAATTAAGCCTGTCCTCAACCAGCCCCTCTGATATCCGAGTGGCTAGAGCGTGAGTGCGGGGCTCAGGGGGCAGGAGAGGGAGGTATTTTCTGCCAAATTTCTATAATCTTAATGCAACACCCTGTTCTCAGTGTCGTGGAGAAGCAAAAACCACTGCATTAAGACCTAATAGTATTTCAGTGATCCTTATAATGTGTTGAAAGTGGGGTTTACATGGCAACAACATGTATCTTAAAACTGACTGGACTGCATGTTGTACATCTCCCTGAAGCTAGAAAACGATGATATCTAAGGATGGGTAGATGTGCAATCAGCATAGCTAACTCGAAAAGGATTTTGAAAATACTTGCTTGCTATTTAGAGAGAAAAGTATGTGGATTGTTCCAATGTTTTAGTACTGTAATAAAAATTGCTGTGTCTTTCAAAGTTGTTTTTAGTGATACAAGAGATCTTTTGTCTCCCTCAAACTCTTTACTTGGTGATTTCCTATTTGTTTGGATTTGAAGATTACATAGACTGCATAACTTTTTGTTCTCTGCTTTCTTATTAAATTGAAGTTTATTTAAAAATACTCAAATGTAAATTGACATCGCCTAACATTCTGTCTCCATCCATGTAATTTGTAAATGACCTCTGAGAATAGAATTAGTATAAATTAGATTTGTTAAGGATTTGAGAACTTCTTAGGTGCTTTAAGCAAGACACTTTGTTGTGTGTTCTAGCATAAAGACAAGAGATATCTCTTAATACAGACTGGAACCATAAAATATCATACTGGTCCATGATAAAAGGGGAGCTTTAATATTAAACGTTTTGGACAAACTTCAGTTTAGCCAGGCACAGATTGAGAGGTGCGGGTATATTGCAGTGAGTCGCTATCACCAAGTTGTTGTGGCATTGTCTGAACGCTTTCTGAGCTCAGATTTTGCAGCACATGGCCTTCTGAATAGTGGTGGCTGGCTGTCTTTAGCATGTGTGTTCCCAGAAGCAGACAGGACCTGCTTTTTTGTGAGAGATCAAATGCTGATGGCAGCTATTTGCCTGCATAAATACTGAGGTTTTAATAGCAAATTTTGAATTACATTTTATTGAAATAAATTTATTTTCTAGTTAATCTGTAACTTTGGCTCTTTCTTCTACTAAAAATACATGTATCCATGTTGAGCTTAGCACTTTAAAACCTTCATACAAAAAAAAAAAAAAGAAGTAAGATATATTTGCAACTATCTTTCTTAGATCTGGGAACTTGGGATGCAAAGATGGGAATGAACATAAGTTTCAGTTTTGGTTCTGTTTACTTTGTTATGTTGGGTGTTTTTTTTAAAGTCTATCTTATTTTCAGTGTACTCTTATTAGTTTGTATAAGAGAACCCAATTTTCTATTTCAAGACATTTCTGTTTTCTAGCTCAAGACATAGTACCTCTGAATTACAAAGCTGAGTTCCCAGATCATTAAATTCTGACTATACAGGTTTTTCGTTTGGGCTTTGTGATGGTAATTTATACAGTTGTGTTGTGACAGCTACACATTAAGATGATGCTTGCAACTGTAATGGTCCTAATGCTGCACAGCTTGAGTTTCCCAGTGTCTGAAGGCATGTAAGTTTCTTTGCTCTCTCCCTTTTTCTTCCCACACTAGCTTTCATAAGTGGTATTTTAATCAATACCTTACAAAGTCTGAGTGCCCTTCTACTGGGATCCATACCGAAGACCTATAGTGATTCCTTACAGCAAGAAAATGAACAAGTCTTGAATAGACAGTGGCTAAATATCTGAGTGAAATAAGCAGTCTTGTGATACAATAAAAATAAATACAAGTATTAACTTGGCATTTAATAAAGAATTATTGTACAAAGTGAATCTTTCAACATTTTTTAAGACCTTTTGATTGTGTTTTATAAAACAGGAATAGATAATACACAGCTTCAGAATTTACATGTGTTGCTGGCTTCTCTAAAATATACTTTTTATGAATGGTCAAAATAGAAAACCATCTTACAACTGATATTATCACATCTAAAAGTTCATATTGTTGTATTATTTACTAGTAAATCACATCTACTTTGCTAGTTTCTCGACAGACTACGTATAAACACTGTAGGTTTTTAAAAGTACAGATAACAGAATAAAGAATCAAAGTGCGTTTTTTTCATTACTTTTTAAAACAACTTAATTATAGGTAATATCTGTGTCAATAACAATTAATAGTGATTTTAGTGGATGTCAGAAATAGCCAGAACTGAAGAAAATGTAAAGTGCTTTTAAGGCATTTTCATGATCAGCAATGAGATTATTTGCAATCTGAGGTGAAAGTGTAGTGCTTAAACTGACAGCATTATTGGTATATGGACTGCAAGCAGTGTGATTGTCTTTAGTCAAGATTTTCAGTCTTTGGCCATGAATTTCAGGGAGATTTCTCCCAAAACATTTTGAATAATTAGTATTTGTAATATGTATCTATAGAGATATTTTTTAAGATTTCTAAATAAGACTGCCAGTTTTAAGAAAAAAAAATGTGTATTTTTATGACATGGGGAAAAAAATGTTTAATCTTTCATATAAGTAAATAAGATAATCCTAAGTACTAGTGTAAGAATTTGACTTGGACAAGTTTTTCAGATGAATATAAAAAGTTGCTATTTATAGATATTTAGGGCTGGAAGAGACTTCAGGAAAGCTGACACTTTCTCCTGCTCTGAAGCAGGATTTATGCCTGACATTTATGCAATTTACTTATATATATATTCCACTGAGAACCTTCCCTTTATGATGGTCATCTGTCTAGTAATAGTTGGAAATAGTTCTCTAATATCTAACTTAATCTTTCCTGATAGAAATATATATATTTTATATTTTTTTGTAGGTTTTTCAGTTTCTGTTTTGCTTTATCCTTTTATTCTAACCTGAGCGGATGTGGGCATTGTCTGATACTTGCTTTCTTTGCAGCAATCTTCTATATGTTTGATCATAGTAATGTCTTTCATGTGTCTATTTTCTCTTTCCTATTTTTTTCCTACCTACTTACTATATTACTTGCATGGGTGTATAATCACCTCATGATTATATCATGCTGCCTCTTCTCCTGCAGCAGATAGCAAAATAGCACAGCTACCCCAAGGTCGTATGCAAGGTTTGATTGAGGAAGTCTTGGAAGCCCTAGGTTCACTACATCATGCCGCCCTCAGTGGAAGCTTTATCTTCCATGGAGGCTGAAGGTGAACTGGAAACAGTGCAGCATAGGCAGCCATGGTGTGGAATAAACACTTTGCTCCTCTTCCTGAGTATTAAGCCTCAACATTTATAGTCCAGTCCCATCAGCTGTATCAGGACAGTTTAGTTATCTAATGGGAATATGGTTCAATTTTTTGAGCAGGGCCCATTTCAAACTCCTATTAGCCCAGAATATGGTCATTTTTGAGACAACATTAAGTCCTCAATTTTTCTGTTGCTTGGCTACAATAGTTCTGTCTGCACTAAAAATATCATCTCGGGTGACAGATATCTGCAGAATAGTTGTTACAAATAACAAAAATCACTGTAAATGATGGCAAAATTACAAAATGTGGCCACAGTAGGCAGAGAATTGAAAATAATCTTTAGTGAAATTGGTGGGGGTTTTCAGTTATTTCTGAATGCAGGTTCCTATTTCCATACCTGGCAGTCTTTTTCAAAGAGAAGCATCATCTGTATCTATCTAAGTAATATGGCAGCATCTCTTCTGTGGCTTGCCTGCATCTGCAATTAATACTATAGTGAAGATGCTGCGTTCTTTCAGCACTTAATTTCAGCAATGCTTTTCTTTTCATATAATCGAAGGAAAATGATTACCTGTGAGAGCCAACATTGCATACTGTCTAGAATTGCAATTGATATAACTTATTAGTAATCAGAAATTTGAGGCAAACTAGTTTAAAACTGATTTGCGTAAAAGCAGCTAATAATTTGGGGTTTCTTTTTCATTTTTTCTAGCTGGTTTTATTTTAAAATGGCATGCTGTCTCTCAGGTTAGGAAGATGCAGGAATTGTAATTTTATGAGCATTTTGGACAATTCCTACTTATATCAATCAAATTTTTACTGCAATTCATGGGTGAGTTCTGCTATGCCTTTAAAATCTTTCGCTTTCTTTTAGTTTATTTTGTGTCTCATATGCAAATACTACTTTTCAAAACAGTTTCCTTCTTTACTCTGAAAAACTTAGTATTAACTGATCAACTCCTGAGATTTTTTTTACCATTGTTAAGAGATGTTATAACACTAGAATTCCAGTGAGGGTTGGAATTAATAAACACAGGAATCGGCATTTCCAGATTAGACAGCATTCTCAAACGGAGAATGTTCAACACCTACATTTGTCAGGCATTGTCAATGCTTTTTAGTCACTGAAATTTGTTTTACATACAGACTTTTGTTCAACAGATTAGGTCTTCTATGGGATTATTTTTTAACATTCTTTTTCTTATGCATTCATTAACAATACTTCCTGATGGCTATTTGAATGTTTCAGAAGTGTTTCAAAAAGTAATCATATCATTTGCTCCAGAGTGGAAAAAAAAAAAAAAAAAAACAACAACAAAACAAAAAACCACATTCCAAAATGATATTTTTCATTAAATTACAATTTTTAAGAAGACCGTAATATCTTGTAACACATTGAAAAGACTTATGGAAGAGAGAGATCTATTTCTAATGCCAGATTTAAATTTTTACATTAATGGTACTTCATTGAATGATGGCTTATTATACTGAGATAAAATTGTTCCTTCATTAAATGTAGGTTGAATGAATTATCACGTACCTGTTTTGTAATTTTCTCGTTAATGAAATCTAACAATTTCTGGTGAGGTTTTGTGTGATAGAAGTGGCATTGAAAGCACAGTATTAAATGCTTGATTTGTATTTTGTTTTTATGCTGCTTGTTCTAGACTGAAAGAAACCATAACTGCTATAATAAATGTTATTTCCTATCTTTCCCATTTAAGATACTTTGTGACCTGAAGAAGATATGTCATCTTGTTAATTCTCATATAGAGTCCTGATGTAACCTGGAAATGTGTTTTTGTTGTTTGGCTGTTTTGGTTGGTTTTCTTTCTTTTTTTTTTTTTTTTTTTTATAACTGTTTCTGTCAAAATACAAGAGTAATGTTTATTGTCAAAACACAAAACAATGATAGCTTTAAAGATCCCATCTTTAATGGTTTTCCATTAGGTTACAGACTTCTCTAGAAATAGGAAACCCATATTGGAATGGCTCCTAGGTAAAGCAACACCCTAAACCATGTACCTGGATGCATCTGGAGCCTTCTGGCTTCAGAAGCCTGCTCCAGGCAAGTTTTTGAAATGCCGAAGTCCTGGAGCTCCAAGTCTGTCATGGTGAGCCAGCTACTAAGAAGGATCAAAATGACTGCTACAACTGAACCCAGGACAAAGTCCCAGATATCCTGAGGCATCTCAGATCTGGAAACTTCTCAGCTACACATGAGAAGTTTCATGTATAAGCTGCCAGGAAAACAATGTCTTGCAAGTGTGTTTTCACACAGCATTGCAGCTCTGGTAAATAATCATTTTCAGTTGAAGGATGTTTCTACAAAAGTTTCTAGCCCCATACTTTCTGTAATAAAGTAACTCTATTACCACACTATGTTGCAAGATATAACTGATGTGAAATTTCTCCTCTCCTTGTGCATCCTCAATTTGTTTCTATATTTTTTGCAAATTAAACTGTCAGACTTAACTCAAAGGAACAGTCAATGAGCAAATATTACATACCAGAAGGTTTTGTAGCACCTAAAGAGTCATAGAAATGTTGAAGAATATTTAGAAAAAGTTGTCAATGTGACATGTTGGGGCTCCTCATGGAAATCCTGTAAACAAGTAAATATATCTCTAAATGTGATTTTCACTGTAAAATGTGTTGGATGACAGAAAATAATAGCATACATTTTTCCTTTCCTCAGACTACAGCATTTGAACTTACTATTTTCCAACCACTGACTGACTTTGCTGTAAAATTAAATAATTTAAGACAGAAAAGCTTGTGAGGCTTTTAATGTTTCCAAATCATTGTTGTCCATATTTATGAAGTAACCTGAATATTTATTCTCATTTTCGGGTATATCGTTTTTATTTTTATACTAGTGACTGATCTCAAAAACCCACACATGAGATAATATGAATACTGGAGTTAAATATTTGTGTTTCAGTCTGTGAAGATAAAGATTTTAATCCATTTCTTTGTCAGAATTGGAATGAGAGGATTTGTCCTTATGTGACCAAGTAATACTCTTACTGACTCCAGGTAACCGAGTTCAGTGTTATCTTGCTTTTCTAGCAAGTCAGGAGATGTACAGAAGTGTTAATTCCAGGCAAGATTAGGAATAAAGTTTTCATGTTAACCCAATATAAGCACTTATTCTCGGCAACGATGGCTATGTGCAGCATATGGACCCATCTGGATTCTGCATTTCTTTTGAGTATTCAGTGGAGAGGAGGTGTATGCAGAGAACTCACCACAGAAAGTAATGCTTTGGGATTTTGTTTGGAAGTCACATCATGCCCTTAATGCTATTTTCCTAGCTACTATTCTAGAATAAAATGGAGGAAGGCACTGAACTTGAGACTACAACAAAGAGCACATGCTCTTCCTGAGGCTAGTCCATGTCGATTAATGGGGAGAAGTTTCTCACAGGGCAGAGGTACTTATTCTGTATGCCTCTATTGGGTTATATGTCTTGCGTGCTTACTAAAGCCATTCTAGAGTATGATTCATCGTGGGGTCTTACATTTAATGTGTGGCTGTTCCTTTTAAATAAATAAAACAGTTGCAATGTGTGTGCATCCTTGACATATCAGTACTAACAATTATTTTATTCACTTAGTTTAGCTATGCTTTTTCTCATTAATTCTAGTAAATCTTAAATATATTCAATATTAGTTAATGATGTTTGAGCTAAGTGTACTAACTTTCTGAAATACTTTATTTGAATGTACTACATCGCCACTACAGTTGCCGTACTTCAGTTGGTATAGATTATAAACAGTGTAGTTATGGTTTGCATGTTCATTTACACAGACTAGGTATGCTTCAATGAAAGGTAGTTGAAGGTGCTGACATGCTTTTCAGCCAACAGGAGAAAATAAGAAGCCTACCTGAAGACACAGTAAACTTTAAGAAACTACATTTCTTCTACTAATATAATACTCAGAAATACAAAGCAGGAAATTCTACTCCCAGAATAGTCAAAGGGAAAGTTTCTCAGTGGTTTACTCATAATCTTCTTTACCATAGTTTTCTGACTCCAAGTATTATTCATGTCCCATGTAACTTCACATTATTTAAGCAAGTAAGAGTTTATTTGTCAGAGGTTTTGTTAGGAAGTAATCACTCCAGGGCTTTTTCCCTCTCACTTATTTTATTTTTCTGAAAGACACAGGACAGTTATTTATTTTGGAAAGAATTGCAATTATGCAGCTTATTTAAAAAAATAAAATATTTTATTTATATTTTGTCTTCTGAGTACATAAATATTTATAACCCAACATAGTGATTTTCTTTTTTAATTTAGTCATAATTTTTGCTGCAGTTTGTATACGGTCTTGTTTCTTGATGTCTATCATTCTTTTCATCTTTGTAAGACCACTATTCAACCGTAGAAATTTGATGGCACTTCATTGAAACTACCGAAATTATGACAGTTTACATAAACTGAGAGTACGGCATTTGGAAAACAAATCATTGAAATATTTGCGTATGGCTACAGAACAAGGCCTGCTGAAACGCTACATGAGAAATTGTAAGAAAGTAACATACTGAACTGCCCTTTCAATGTGTTAGTTTATGTTTTACAATTAGTAGTATGCTCCTTCCTGTAACTAATGGTGTCATGCTTATCCTTAAGGTACTATTTAACAAAAAAGAAACAAAAAAAAAAAGCCAAACAAACAAAAAAAATCTCAAGACCTGTTTGATAGGTAAAGCAAGAGTGGAGGAAGTGAAAATGTTTTAAGTGATTAATTAAAAGCTATGGTGAAGCTGCTTAGGGGAAGGAAGCGCAGTGTATTTAATACAGTGGGGACGTGAAGAGAAGGCAGAGGAAGTGGAGGAACTGGCCAGGAGGCCTGTAGTTGGCAGTAGTGTCATTCTTCTGACAGAAATTAGCAGAGATTGAGCACTTTTCTACTGCATCCTTTACTGTGTGGCTGTTTTCTTTTCCTTCTGGTAAATGCAGCATGATGCGATGACCTACCTTCTTACATGTTCAGAATCAGCACATCAGGTGGAAAATTTCAGAATTTTTCAGAAGCCAGCAATTATTTCAAAATGTGACATTATACTCCATAAAAGTAAAAAATTTGAGTCATGTAACACTTGCCTCTATTACTAGGTAAGAAATGAGCTAGCTGGAAAGTCAGTTTTGACAAAATTAAATCTATTGAATGTGTGAGTTTACATTTGTAAGTGGAAATGAGAATCCCTGTGCTTCTAAGAAGATTTTATGAGTGTCTTGAAAGACTAAGAGAAAAATATAGAAGTGATTATCTCGATACTTTAAACATCTTTCAAGTGAAAGTGGCTTTTCAGTACAGCTAAAGACCATCTAGAATGGAATAAATTATTACTTCCTTGTGTTTTTAGGATACAAGAAATAGCTCTGGGTTCTTTCAAATAGATACTAAATGTCACTTTGATAATTATTATGAGGGCAAAATAATCTATTGTACTGAATGGAACTTCTCTTAAGGAACTTGAATGTACACTCTGCTAAGGAAAATAATTACTAAAATATTATCTCACTACTAATATTAAAAATATTCTTTTTAAACCCTGTGTACTGTGAATCTGATCTTGAAGACAACAGATTGCACAGGAATATTTCTGGTCTTTGTGAAGAGGTTCTAAGTCAACAATTTCTATAGTCTTACGAATGTCATCAAAAAGGACAATTCAACTCTGAATTCTCCTAAAACAATGCTGGTCAGCAAACATTTGAAAAGTTTTTGTAAATATAGCTGTATGGTATTGGGTTTGTATCTTTGCTGGATGAAAAAAAAATCCTGTTATTATTCAAGAATCAGCTTGAACACTTGCACCCAAAAATCCCGTCCTGAAGACATACAATTTAACAAATAGAGGTACAAGTGAAAAAGAAACCCTTAAAGAACAAAATCCCTGTAGTAGGGATTTGTAAAAATCTAAGAATTTGCATTATATCACATTTTTCCCCCTCCTACTTCCTGCAGAGGGATCTCCCAGAGCAATTGTACTTCTCTGAGCTCACTTCAGTTTTAATCAGTGCAGCTTCTGTTCTAGCTGCATAAATAAACTACTTAGAAAAGGACTTTCACAGCAGCTAATGCCTGTTGCCTTTAACAAATGACACACTTTTTATTCCAGGCATAGAAGTTAGTCAGCCAATACTTAGGGACTGTTCTGTACATCTAAGATAATTTCCAGCTAAACAAAGGACACTAATTCTTTCCTTGCTGCAATATAAAGCAGTCAAATATACTTCTTATTATAGTTTTATTGGGTTTGTGCCTTTTGTTTTAACTGTAAGTGGTGTTCATATACTACAATGGGTTTGGCACTGAAAAACATCAGGCATGTGACATGTGTTTAGAAAAGGAAATGCATAAATAATGCTCTCCTTGTAAGTGTTAATACCAGGTATATGGAAATTTGAAAGTGGGAGATGATCTAAGCTATATAAAATGTGTAACCTTGAAAGAGAAGTTGAAGAAGAAACATTTTTTTTGTTAAGACAATTTAAACAAATAATTTTATCCTCTCATATGAGTTAGCACATAAATGAGTGTATTTGGCACTGAAAACGACAAAGTGCTTGGTTTTGTTGCGATGTTGGCTGGACTACAAAAACAACGCTTGGGTTCAAGATGCAGAATGCTGCAGGGACAAATAAGTGCATAATGTAGCTGTCCTCTTAATGTCACTGGGAAACATGAATAAACTTGAAAGTTCCTATTCAGGACAGTACACTACTCTTGCAACTGAAAGTTTGCAAAGGACTTGGGACTCTCTGTGTTCTTAGTAATGCAAAACAGCATTGTGTTCTGCATGTAGCAAATGCAGAAGATCATTACTACGGCAGCACAAGCAGATAATTTTGCATTATCACAACATTGGGTTTGTCAACTATTTTGAGTTCACATCAGCAATATTTGAGAGGAAATAAGAGTTAAAATGATAAGCTAAAAATTCTGTAAGAATATATGTCACTGTAAGAATGTGTATCATCATTGTAAGAATCTATGCTTTGTAGCTTGAAAAAGTGTTAGAATTACGTGTGCTCCTTTCGCTAAGGATTCGCATCAATAGCTGCAGATGAGATGCATTGAAAGTAATTTGCCTGAAACAGATTTTTCTAATAGCAAATTAGTACCCTTTAAAAATAATGCTTTTATATATTCAGATTTCATTAGATCTGTATTAAATGTGTTTATTTCTGGTTTAATTCATGGACTTCTTTGAACTTAAATGCCATTGTTTAGTCCAGATGAAGATTAGCCCTTTTATTAAAAGTTTACCTTATTATAACACAAATTAACATCCTCACAGTGGAAGAATTAAATTTAGTGTTTTAATATAATAATTAATGTATTAATTTATCCTAGTGTGGAAACTTTGAGGGTTTTGGAGAGGTATTGTTTTAATCAGCCCTAATTTCCTTAAAGTTCACATTTTTCCGCTAAGATTCAGCTGATTGGCTCAGTGAAAGGCTGCTGGCAAATTGCCCTCAGAGCTTTATTTGACAACAGTCATAGTAAAAAATTGTTTTACTGGGGAAGTCATACCTAGCACGTTGATTCTTTTCCCAAGTTATACTGCTGAAGCATATCGTACATTTAGTTACCTGTCTCACAAGATGTCTGTTTAATAGGAAAAACACATTCTGACTGTGATTGATGGTGCAGCTGCCTCTTTTTAATGACGGGGAAAATAAGCTGAGTTGAAGTACATCTGGCTACAGCATGGCGTGTCTCTCTTTACTGCTGCTTCCTCATTTCTCTTCATTTGGGTAAGAAGGCTTTGCTTTGAACACACTTATTCCCAGCCTCCTATCTCCCAGCCACTGTTCTCAGTGCTTTCTTCTTTTTGACTTTGAAATTACTTCAGAGACATTACTCTGTACTGGCCTACATTAAAGGATTTTTTATTTTTTTTTTTAATTCCTATTATGTGCTCTCCAGGTCAAGGACAACAGTTTCAAAAATAAGAGCTGCTGATGAAGACTGAATAGTGCCATTCACCCTTTTTCTTTACTTTCTCTCTGTATTGTGACATTTTGTTTCAGGTGCTATTTTCCCTGTGCTGATTTCTTTGGTGTTCTGGCTTGGCACCTATCTTAATGCAAAGAGATCACAGGCACATTGAGGGAGCACAAAATTTGTCCTGAAGCTGCTATGCTATTTTAAATGTATTTAACAATGTGGCTTTTGGATGAAGTGGACAGAGTCATGCACCTAGGAGTTCACCTTCTCCTAGGAGACTTGCAGAGTAAACCTGTATAACTGTCACTAGCTTTCCATTGGCTGCACAGCTCAACTGATAAAAAATTCTGCATATAATCATCTCTAAATGTCAGTCTGGTAGAGAAAAGGATGACCTTACAAGGAATCCATTGACGCAATCCATGCAGCCACAATGGGCATAAGTAAAAGATATTAAGTAGGGCACGTGCTAGTAGAAGAGTGAAAATTGTACTTAAAATTCATACATTTCACAACTTGGTCTGCAGTTTATCATCTGTCATTTCCATTCAAAAAAAATATGCAGAAGGTTCTGAATTTATATCAATATAATCACATCTCATCTATTACCTCATTTTGGTGGAAGTTGAAGACAAGCCAAATACCAGATTCAGAAGTGCAGAGTATGACATCATTGCTATTTACATCTTCATACCATTTCTATATATGCCTGCATATACATGCTTTCTTATCCTTGTCACCACTAAGGAATTACATTTGTTGGGAGAAGGATGTTCTTTCCAGACGCTGAGATACATTTGGGAAATACGAAAGAATTCTGAAATAACGAACACTGCTTATAAATTAACATGTTTGTGTTTCCCTATGGTGTAAAAATTGGTTGACAGTATCAGGCTGAAGCTTTTGGCTTTAGGGGAAATTTGTCTTTCCACAAGAAAAGAATCATGCATGGGTAAACTTTTGTGTTTCTTTCTCCTCAAGCTACAAAAGTAGAATAATGAAATAGTTCAAAGTGCTTAAGCCTGTTTCTTTTGCATTTTTCTAATTGCATCATGGTTTTCAGAAGTTAATAATGTCATTCCAGTAAGAAAATTTTAGCTGACATGGGATAAGGAAAACAAAGTCATGCACAGATCTTTTGTGAGCTGGTTGCTATGTTGATGAAATGTTAGTGGAGTAGTTTACTTCCATGAGATTTTGTGGTCATTGAAATCACTGTGTTGGATAGACTGTCTCCCAGTAAATCAGTGTTCATTTGACTATTTTGCCAGTTCTTTTGGTATTATAAAAGATCAAATACTAAAATTGTTCCCACATTAGATTTCCTCTGGTTTACAATAATCTCAAAACAGAGAGACTGGGGGTTTTGATTAAACTTGTTCTGTCTTTTAACAAATTACAGCGCTACTTGGAAAACAGGTGAAGGAACTGTATTGTTAAGAAGTATTTATCTTTACTACATGCAGAAAAAATAACCATATGGTATGCTTCCTCTCTGGTGTGAAGTGATTGTCGTGATGGGGTTTGGAAACAGTACAAGTCTTTCCCAGTATCACTTAAAAACATGGGTACAGACTTTGTTCCTCATAAAATACATGGTCTTTAAGAACAAAAGATGCATTTTGTATATAAAGGGAAAGTAAACAGTTGTCCAATCTCCTTTGCAGTTTGTCAGAGGAACATGAGACAGTGTTCTTCCATGTTTCCATTCCTAGATATTAAGGTAATTGCAAATGAAATAAAAAAATCCATAACTTCATAAGCAAAATGTGAATTCTAGGAAATGGCACTCGTGCTGAAAAGTATGCTAGAAATACAGTGACACGGAGAATGAGGCATAGATACTCAACATGAAAAGGGGTTAAATGTTTCCCTTTCTTTTCTCTGTATTCAGGACAGCATAAACTGGAGGTTTTCAGCTTATTCTCTTAGTCCAAGTTTTTTGTAGTATTTTGGAAATAGATTCTAAGTGCCATTTGTAAATGTCCTCATGTATCCAGGGCTTTTTAAAAAGTTGAAGTAGAGATATGCTGTAGACTAGATCTCCTGTTTTCCCCATTTTTTCAGAACACAATCTGGACTCTCTTCTCTCTTAGAGGAAAACCACAGCAGATGTACATTATAATCCTACTGACTTGCAAAGTCATAACAAAAGGTTAGCAGGAACATGGGTAAGGGAAGATACAGGGAGATGGACATTTTAGTAGAGAGAAGATAAAGAAACAGAAAATTTAAAAGGTTGAAATAAATGACTTTTGGAGACTAAATTAAACATTGAATTTTCTTACGATATTATAATCTAACGCTAAGGAGATAACAATTGTTTTAATTATCTCTGTTTTCTCTTGAAGAATTGCCAATCACTTAGATTTCTTCCAGTATTGCTCTAGCACCACTACTCACTCTCTTCTACCTCACTGGGATGCTTAGTTTGATCTGAGTGTCCTCATCTTTATTCCAGACTAAAGAAATCTTGGTAATTTATTCTTTCCTTGCATGGAAGTTGCTCAAGTAGTTTTGATCATCTTCCAGAATCACTTATGAAAGTTCTTTACATGCAGAAGACCTGAATTGCATTTCCAGTATTCAAAATACCAGCACTCTTGGCAAACATGTAAGCTTATAGGATCAAAACATTTTCTGTTTTTTTTCTTGATTAGTTTTCTACCTACTCTTACTATTTTAACACTATTTTGTACTTGTTATCCAAGCACTGTTTTACTGTTTCCAATAATCAAACTACTTCAATTTCCTGAGCAGTCATAGATTATGTAAAAGCTGCAAGTGAGATCATTACAAACCAGAAAAGTAGTACAGTACTCTGCGATCAGTGATATAATTTCCAATATACTTGAGGTCTCTCATCTTGTTCATGATGTGAATGCTTTAAAAAAGACTATCATAGAATCATAGAATAGCAACGGCTGGAAAAGACCTTAAAATCATCTAGTTCCAATTCCCCCCGCCATGGGCAGGGACTTCTCATCCTAGACCATGTAATAATAATACTTGTGTGAATGTTTCATTGTGGTAAGATTTAATTAACTAAGAGAAACTTGTCTCAAACATCCTTCAGGAAAAAACACCTCAGAATGGTGATTGACACCATTTTTCATTATCACAGCGTCTGGGTTTGTCAATTATTTTGAGTTCACATTGTCAGTATTGGGGGGGAAGTTTAAGAAAATCTCAAATGCCCTCAGGAGAGAGTTTAGTGAATGAGTTACAGTAAGTGGTGTACAGAAGGGAAGGAGAAAATAGGTAATTGTCTCTTTCTTATACAGAATAAGAAAAGAAATTGCCAGGTAACCGTAATAGAACAAGTTTTTAAGACAACACAAATTCATTTTCCTCTCGTGGAATGTTACTGTAGTTAAAATTATAAATCAATTAGGAAAAAATAAATATATTAAATCGTAGAATGGTTTGGGTTAGAAGGGAAGTAAAATATCATCAAGTTCCAAACCCCCTGCCATGGGCAGGGATATCTTCCATTAGACCAGATTGCTCAAAGCGCTGTCCAACCTGGCCTTGAACACTGTCAGGGACGGGACATCCACAACTTCTCTGGGCAACCTGTGTCAGTGTCTCACCACCCTCACAAGGAAGAATGTTTTCCTAATAGCTAATCTAAATCTAATCTCTTTTAATTTAAAGCCATTCCCCCTTGTCCTGTCACTACATGCCCTTGTAAAAAGTCCCTCTCGGGATTTCTTGTAGGCCCTCTTTAGGTATTGGAAAGCTGCTAGATTTGAACAGTGTCATGGTTTAAGCCCAGCAAGTAACTCAAGACCTCACAGTTACAGCTGAATCCAGCACAAAAAGAAATTAGTAAGGTCCACTGATACGTAGTCCAGGTGCAAGTGTTGATCTAGACATCTTTAAACTGCTGACTTTTGTAAGCTGTGAGAAATATTTGAAAGATAACGAGTCATACACCTGTCCTGCTGTTAAGCCTCTGCTATTAGCTACTGTTGTAAAAAAAGGAATCTTTGCATACATCATTGGTATGAATCTGTATGGATATTTTTATACTCACTTGAATAGTATTGAATAGGTTTAGCTGTCAGTTGTATGTCAAGACTTGAGTTTGGCATCAGGTGTGATGCATTATAATTTAAAATCTCTCATAAAAGTCCACAAAACTAATTAGAATAAAATAGAATAGCTTTTCTAGACTTTATTAGTCACAGCATCTAATTCTCCAAAGTGCATCACAGAGAAATTGGACAGATATGAGCAGTGTAATAGTGTCAGCATATGGTGCTTCCTTTGTGCACTCAGCAGTGCTCACATAAAGCCCTCTGTGCCACAGGTACTTGCACTGTGACTGGGAAGGCTGGCCAAGATCCCCAAATTGACTCTTTTTTTTCTGTCTAATTGGGAAATAAAGACTCTTAATCTTCTCCTTGTCCTTTAGTGACTAAGTTCAGCCTAATATACTTTCAAGGTGTGCTCCTGAATTTATGCTGCAGTTCAACCCTGTCTCTCAGGAATTATTTTTTTTGCTTTAGAAAACATGCATTAACTCATCAAAGCTTTCATGTTGAAGGTGTAGACTATATAGTAATTAGTAGGTAAAGACTCAGCTTTGTCAAAAGATGTGACTACCTCAACTGTGATGTGGCAGGTGTCAAAGAGAAGGAAATGATGGAGTCCCGCTGGTGTTTGCAGCCAATGATTGGTGTAAAACAGGTTGTATATCCATGACAGAAATGGTTTCAAGGAGCTTGGGCAGGTGGTACCTAAAACAGTGCTACAAGCACAGAAGAATTTCACCCACTTAAATTAGAATTCTGAATTATATTTTTGATTATACTGTCATCAAAGCTATCCCTTTGCAAGTAATTTTGCTTTCTTTATGTAAGTGGCAGCAAGTATAATACATATTGGCTCAAATAATGCCATTTATGAAATGTAGTTTTTCCTGAAGAATAAACACCATTAAAGCTCAGATTAATTTCTCAGTGTCAGAGATTGGTTCGTTGTCCTTATTATTAGTATGGGAGAAACTTACTGACATTAAAAAATATAGTCATTAATATCTATATATTTTAAAAACATCATGACTGGAATGTATCATTGGGCATACGTGAGCTGTCATGCATGCAAAATATACACTATAAAATGATGCATGGACTTGTACAATGGACTATTAAAAAGCAACTAATAGGAATAACTATTATAATAGAACGTAGAAGTGTTTTGTACAGGCAAAGGTTATAATATCCGAGAAAAGAAACATAAATATGCTTGTGCCTTACCTGCTTAAAAAAAAATAATCTGATGGTAACTTTCTCTATAGAACTTTTGCAATTTGCAGCAGCTGTTAAGTAAAGACAGAAAGATGGTGAGTGGGGTGGAGAGGAAATATTTTAGGATCTCCATACATGTAGTTTGCCTCAGTACTGAGGACAGTTTGGAAATAGTTGATATGAATCATAATTGTGTATTTCAGTCAGTCAATAACAAGGAGTAAATTGACATGCTCAACCTGTTCATTTGAAACCAAGAACACTTAGCTAAGCTAAACACCAGTCACCTTTCCCCTGACGATTTCTCAAACGTGAAGACAATTTTCTGCTCCCAATAAAAGGAAGAGGCACGTGAAAGACTGTTTTTCTTTATAGCAAATACAAATTAAATTTTAATCTGGATTATGATGATCAACAGCATTTCAAAACCATAAAAACCCTTGCATGTTTTTGTGCTGCCTCTTCCAAATTCTAAAGGAAAAGAGGTATTTCTAAGGTTATTTTCAAATTCCTAACTTCAGGTGTATGCTATTTCCTTGGTGTGAACAGTACATAATTTCATGACATTGTCAGATGCCAGATCCTAGGAAAAATAAACAAATAAAAAATTGTTTCTTTGTCTGCAGAGTGTGCTGTCCATCTTCCTCAAATAATCTTTTTGCTCCTACCTGCAGGTTTGTGTGGCATCTCACCAAATCTGACATGTCTCTATGATTATAATTATTGGAAGTATGAATATGGATATTTCCTTATAGCTTGTAATATTTCTTTGAAAAGGGATTAAAGAATAGAAGTAAAGCTAGTTAAGAATTTAAAAGTTATCTTTGTATAGACATACTTGTCAAAATGTATATTTGGCTGTTAATCATATTCTAGAATAAATATCAGACTTAAACCCATCAATCAATGTCTATCTTGTTTAATTTTGTCATATCAACACCATTTTGGTAATTTATAATGTTCCAGTAATTTTATTTTTACACAACATTTTTCTTTTTTTCTATTAATCTCTGCTCTTGTAGAACATGCAGCAGAGCTGTAAACTATTTGACACACAGGACTAAATGTGCCTGTGATTACGTTTGAGGAAGAAAATCGCTGCCATGTCACCTTCCATTTACATATTGGTTGCAAAGAGAGAAAATACAGCAGAGAATATGGGGGTCTATAGCATCAGTGACATTTAATTTAGTTATTTTTCTGCAGAAGGGTTTGGGCTCAGCAGTCCTGTTCTAGAGCAATCTTACTTTTGTGGTCTGCCATTTTTTTCCCCCTTTTTCCTTTACTTTTTTTTTTCTGTTATATCATTTCACTCTAAATTTGCCAGATAGAGGACCTAAATTATTTATATAAACTTCTCAAACTGGGAAACACTTCAGCTTGTCCTAGTTAATTTTAACATTTACATGTCCTACTTTTCTAGTGAGATATAAAGAATTGTTTATTTTCCTTAAAACCCTATAAAAAATAGGTTGATTTATTAAGGATACTGAGTACCAGAGTCCCTCATGAATGTCAGCTGGGTCTGGGGTGCTCAGCCTCTCTGCTTAGTAACTATAATTATCCCAGTGAATTAACCAGTTGCCTATGAAATATTCTTGATACATCACTTGCTCTTGCTCTTTTGTTTGTTCATATAGTGATTTTCCCGGTTTCTGTAAATGTTTCCTACTGCAATTTAAACTGCTCTTTAGAAACTGTCATACTGTTAGTTTTCTTGATGTTTAACCAGATGAAAACATTGGTTGAACTATATTTTGCCAAACTACAAGCTTTTAATAAGAAATACCTATCCATAAAGCCTCCATTTGCCAATGCCTGGGGCAAGTGTACCTCACATTTTGATGCAAATGTTTACTGCTAACACTAGGCATAATGAGAAACTTGACAGACTTAAGAAAATGTGACAGTTCTCCCTAGCTTATGCATTTGAGCTATTTAATTTTCAACATTTTTCAAAATTCATGTCTTGGGTAGACTTCATCCACTGCTAGTGGATGATCAGCACTCCACCAACGGTTTTGAATGGCTTGCTTTGTGCCTTACGATTTTATAAATTGCTGCACACTTGATTGGAGCTGTACTATATGCAAGAAAATATACATGAAAAGAAGACAGCACATGACTTTAATAACTCTTTGTTCAATATAAATAGAGTACCTGGACTGAATACCTTTGCCTTGCAGTGGTTGGTCAAATCTCAAGTCATAAAAAGCCATTTTTGTTTTGCCTTTTTAGAATATTGTACTTTGGCTCTTGAATCATTTGTTGAGGCTGTGAAACTGGGTAGAAAGGTTGATTTAAGATGTACTAATGTGAGGGGGGAAAATCTCCTTTTTCTCTAAAAACATGATGTTTTATATACTTTTAAATAACAAATGTTTTTCTTGCACAAAGAACTTTCTGTGTTTAGCTCTATTATGCATTTCATATGCAAGTAGCAACCTTACACAATTATTCAGAAAGGTTTTTATTTAGTTAGCTCTAAAACCAAAATAGATAACTTAAGGATAAAAATGCAAAATTAAATCGCTTCAGAAGTTACTTGTGGTAACTTGCTAGTAACTTGTTCTATTATCTTCTCCAATACATATGGAGTGTGATACATTTTTAATAGAATGCTCTGATCTAACATTGTGCGGAAATGCAGTCATATTCACTGCTAACACAAACTTTTCTGAGGTTGAATCATTATTATTTTTTTTTTACTTAAAGTGTGTGCTTGCCCTTTTTTTAACTCATGAAAATAAAGTAACAAATAGGCCTCAAATGCAAATTTTCGTAAGATATCTACTATGATAAAAGTCTGACAAAATTATAAGCCTTTATAAATTATTCTTCAGAGTGAATCTCAATATCCAACCTTAAATTACAATTGTAATTAAGAAAATGAGGAAAACGTGGAATCTCCAAGTTGAGCACTCAGTTTGCATCTAAAACAGTCTGCAGTGACAAGATTAAGAGATTTAAATTCACTGCAAAAAGAATAACATACAAAGTATTTTATTTGCATTTTCAAAGACAATTCTTTTTAAACTACAGTGTAAGGTCAAACACATTCAGGAAGGTGAAGCAATATTCCAATATGATGTCGTACCTTCAACCAAAATGTTATGCACTATACAGTTATATACTTCATTAAAAGTATGCAACACGTTATCACTCTAAGTCTGGATTCTAGAAATAGTATTGTTTGAGTAACAGCTTGAGTACATTTTTATAATACATTATAAAACTATAACACATTACAGTTATTATGCAACTTTCTATAAATAACTCTTCCTTGTACACTTTCTAACACAGAATGATGCCACCTAAAAAGACTGGCTATGGTTATGAGTGGTAATAACTGTCTATTTTTTTAATATTTTGATTTTAGCACTCGTACTTTTTCCTGGCTTATCATCCACAGTTTCAGATTTGAGATGCTCTGTAGTATGTGCTTTAGGTAGCTAATTAGCCAACAAAGGGGGAGAGAAAAACGAAAGCTAAAGATCGGAAACATAACAGGGAAGGATATGATACTGCACAATGACCTGAGCTTGTTATTCTATGTTAAACATCTTCACTGCCCTGTTTAACCCAAATATCTTCAATTTCACGCCTTTTCATTAATTTTATGCTTATTAATTACAGTGATAATTATAGATTAACTTATATATTATTGATAAATCACTTACAGGTACTTGACAGCTTGGAAAAAAAATTGCTGTCTAAAGGTTGTAGTTGAAACAGGCATCATGAAGATATGTAATATCTATGGATAGTATATAAGTATTAGGATGGATACACAATAGAAAAATGATTGCATAAGAATAATTGTTTTGTCTTTTAGTAAACTCAAATTTGTGCAGTTAGATGTATGAATTTCACAGAAATATATAATATGCTGTTATATTCCAGTGTTAAGTCACTAAAATTAGGGCTTCCCCGAAGTCATGTAGGATCAACATTCCCTATGACAAAGTTTTGTTAAAATAGTGTCTTAATCTGTCTTGACTGTGAACTTCTGCAAAGTCTTTCGTATGGTACAGGAGACAAAGCACTGAGCTCAGTCTGCTGGCAGACACCTAGGAAACTGATTTAAAACTTCAACACCAAAGAAATACTTGTTGTTGTTGTGATTTTGAAGCTGACACTGTACCTGTTCTGTGATAGTGATACATGATTATAACTCATAGACTTTGTTTTGTTTGTATGTTCTTAGTGATACGCTTAGTTCTTTTAAAAGTTAATCTGTGGCATGGGACCCTGATGGATGGTGAGAAGGTGGGATTCATGGGAGAAATAATGAGCATGCTTGAGGATTAGCTTTAGATTTAGGAAAAATAAAAGTAAGACAAGGTGCTGAAAGCCCTGTCTTGTAAGGACAAAATTGACAGGGGAAAAACCATTCAAAACCCCGTCTCATTTTTGTCCTATCTTGCCAACTGTCTTTGAGTTTATCCTCTGAAAGATTTAACTGAAAGATTTAGATATTCTAAATTTTCTAGATATTTCTAAATCTTTAGTAAGCTAAATAGTAAGAAATATTTTAGTCACCTTTGAGGAAGCAGCCATAGTATTCTGGAAAGATTATCCACAATACTTTCTCTTAGGTACCATTCCAATAATGGTGAAAACTAATAGTATCTCTGTATAGTTACTGTTCAGCTTGCAAATTTAATTTTACCAGTGATCGACAGTATTTATTTCAAATACACAGTATTCTGGGTGACCGTGAACACTGTCAGAGACATCACAGTCATTTTAGGAAATATCTTAAATTGTCAGTCTCATACTATATACTTCACTATGTATATACACCATCTCAAAGATAGCAAAGGGAGTCCATCAGATCTGTAAATGGCTGGCAATAGGTATCTAAATGCAAGACATTATGACTTTTGCAGTGGCAATGCAAATCATGTAAGGTTTCTTACCCTTCTGAAAAGTTCTATGAAATTTGTGTTTCTATATGTTGGTTTAGTTCCTGGTTGAAATTATTCTTTGATTGTCTGGAGAATCACTTCTGTATTATTGTCCAGGAAGGCTGGAGAATATCCTTCACAGTCTGCCACCCATTAAATTCCTGTTGGAAGGAAAATTCTGTGAAACATGATCTTGCTGAGGCTTAGTTTTAGGATATTATAGTGTTACGTATATTGCCTCTTCCATAACAACATAATAAAGAGCTCAGGAAGCAATAAATAGCAGTGCAGCCTTCAGAGAGGCCATATAGTTCCTGAGTATAAAGTCATTCATTGAATTCAAATAAAATATGTGTAGGTTTTGTTTTTCGAAGCTTTAAAACTGGAGATGTGAAAACAGCCGCATTCAGAGTTGATGCTTTGTGTTCTTGGTTTACTGTTTTTAAGTATTTGGTATGAATAATGTCTACAAATTTTCTAGCACTACCAGGAATGCACAGACTGATGTCTCCTCCTGCTCCTTACATTTTTCAGCTAGCTACTTCATATCTTTATACACCCCTGATTGCTAGGCTTGCAGGAAAGCCAATTTTGGGGCTTTCCCAATTATCACCAATATTTGGATCAACAGTTCACATTTTTCAGAAAGTGTTGTAATTTGACAATATATTCCATTTCCACCAAATCTTCAGCATCACATAGGTAATTGGGTTTTTTATTTTATAATTTTTTCTACCATAAGAGCAGGATATTTTTTCTCCACTTTTCCTGATTTTTCTGTATCTTAAGTGTAGAAGCAGATTGCCTTTACATGGTGTTCAATTCTGCTTTAATATGGTTAAGGTATAAGGCACATGAAAAACAACAAGGTGCTTGGTGGCAGACAGCATGGCTTCATTAAGAGGAAATCCTGCCTGACCAATTTGGTGGCCTTCTATGATGGGGCTACGGAACTGATGGACAGGAGTAGAGCGGTTGATGTCATCTACCTGGACTTGTGCAAAGTGTTTGACACTGTCCCGCATGACATCCTTGTCTCTAAATTGGAGAGACATCAATTTGATAGATGGACCACTTGGTGGATAAAGAACTGGCTGGATGGCCGCAAGCAAAGTGTTGTGGTCAACGGCTCAATTGTGGTCAACCGCTTCAACTGGAGACCGGTAACAAGGGGTCAGTGTTGGGACCAATACTGTTGAACGTCTTTGTCGGCGACATGGACAGTGGGATTGAGTGCGCCCTCAGCAAGTTTGCCGATGACACCAAGCTGTGCGCTTCGGTTGACACACTGGAGGGAAGGAATGCCATCCAAAGGGACCTTGATACGCTTGTGAGGTGAGCCAATGCCAACCTTATGAAGTTCAGTAGAACAAAGTGTAAGGTCCTATACCTGGGCCGGGGCAATCCCAGGCACAGCTAGAGGTTGGGCAGAGAAGAGATTCAGAGCAGCGCTGCAGAGAAGGACTTGGGGGTGTTGGTTGATGAGAAACTAAACATGAGCTGGCAGTGTTCATTCTCAGCCCAGAAAGCCAGCAGTATCCTGGGCTGCATCAAAAGAAGCTTAACCAGCAGGTCAAAGGAGGTGACCCTGCTCCTCTACTCTGCTCTCATGAGACCCAACTTGGAGTATTGTGTACACTTCTGGTGTCCTGAACATAAAAAGGACATGGAACTGTTGGAACAAGTCCAGAGGAGGGCCATGAGGATAATCAGAGGGCTGGAGCACCTCCTGTAAGAAAACAGGCTAAAAAACATGGGGATGTTCAGCCTGGACAAGTGAAGGCTGTGTGGAGAACTCATAGCAGCCTTCCAGTGTCTGAAGGGAGCCTACAGAATTGCTAGAGAGAGACTGTTCATCAGGGACTGTAATGATGGGAAAAGAGGTAATGGGTTTAAACTTAAACAGGGGAAGTTCAGGTTAGAAAAATCAAAGACGTTCTTCCCCGTGATGATGGTGAGGCAGTGGAATGGGTTGCCCAAAGGAGCTGTAAATGTTCCATCCCTGGCCGTGTTCAAGGCCAGTTTGGACAGAGCCTTGGGTGACATGGTCTAGGGTGAGGCATCCCTGCCCATGGCAGGGGGGTTTGAACTAGATGATCTTAAGGTCCTTTTCAGCCCTAACCACTCTATGATTCTATGAAACACATACAAACTTGCCTTTTCTTAGAATCATAAAACACCAAGTTCAGAGGACAAGTCTTATAAAGAATGGCTGAGGGAACTGGGATTGTTTAGTCTGGAGAGAAGGCGGCTCAGGAGGGACTTTATTATTCTCTACAACTACCTAAAAGGAGGTTGTAGTGAGGTGGGGGTCACTCTCTTCTCCCAAGTAACAAGTAACAGGACAAGAGGTAACAACCTCAAGTGCACCAAGGGAGGTCTTGACTGGATGTTAGGAAAAACTTCTTCCCAGAGAGGGTGGTCAGGCATTGGAACAGGCTGCCCAGGAAAGTGGTGGAATCACCGCTCCTGGAAGTGTTCAAAAACCATGTAGGTGAGGCCCTCAGTGACACGGTTTAGTGTGGACTTGGCAGTCCTGGGGTAACGGTTGGACTTGATGATCTTAAAGGTCATTTCCAACCTAGTTGATTCTATGATTCTATAGAAGGGATCTTAAGGATCGTCTAGTCCAACCTTTCTAGGCAAAACCATGGTCAAGGCAAGATGGCCCAGCACCCTAAAAGTACCCAACACTGGGAAATCCACTGCTTCCCTGGGGAGACTATTCCAATGGGTGGTTGTTCTCATTGTGAAAAATTTTTGAAAGGTTAGTAGTATTCAGATTGCTAGAACATAATTATCGACAAATAACTTCTTAGCTCCTTTCCTACTGGTAGCTTATGCTATGGGTGCACTCTATGCAAAAGGTAGTAAAGTCAATTTCCATGAAAAAAAATTTTGAGCCGCTTTTAGCAAATGCACTATTGAGCTTTATCAGTCACAGCAGGCAAATACAATTGTAAACATGTTTAGTTTAGAAAAGAAACAGCTTGGCTAACGATTGAGATAAATATTGGTTTGCATTTTTAACATTTACTTTGTACTAATAGACTGTTTCATTTCATAAGCATATAAGCAATCATGGTAAAGTTATAGCAGGACTACAGTATACTGGCATATTTATACCTTGAAGTTCCCCAATCAAAGACAAAACTCAGTTGTTTGCTTTGATATTTATTTAATGATGTGAGCCCTGACTGGACTTGAGTCAACCTCAAGTATTTCATAGAGCAGTGAGCTTCTTTTGAAATGGAGCAATGTAAACATGCTTTCAGGTATTGTATAAATAACAAAACTGTAATGCATAATATTTTTTTAAATTAGCACAGTGTTAATAATTGATGGGGGAGGGGGTCATATATAGGTTACCTGGCATAACACCAAAACTATTTCTCAATATGTAGGAAAATACATAACACAAGTTACAAATGTGCAAAATATATAATAGCATAATCAAGACTATTTAGAACTGTCCCTGATATCTGAAAAAGACTTACAAAATGCTTCGAGGATACATTGACACACATTGTTTTTGCCAAAGTGACTTTTTAATCTTACCAGCCATATTACAACTACAGTAACTATCCTATAGTATTATAGTGAACCATTCTGAGAGACCTCAGATGCTGCATGCACTCACTGCAAGCATTTTGATATGGGAGTTCTTGCTGCTTGTTCCTGAGCATTTGCAATTTCTACTCTCTTCCTAAAGTGAATCAAGATCAGTCCAGTCAATCAAAGGTAAAAGCTGGAAAAATACATTAGTAAGCAATGAGTGATGAAAGAAACAGTTAATAAACAAGTGACACTATGTGGCTGTATAGGTGCAGTTTAGTCACAATATTTTCATTTCTGTATTCTCTGTAGGAAACACCAGCTACTGTCTACTGAAGGCAGTTTAGTCAATATGCTTACCCACAGACACACACAACATTGGTTTAATGATGAGAAGATGCATAAATTGTAACTAGACTGGCATTACTATAATTAAGAATAAAGTACTAATGCATTATTTGACAACATAGTGATTACTCCAATGGAAAAGTAGCATCAGTCAAACTGAAACAGTTCAGAAGTGCTTGGGAGCTTATTTTGAAACTAGTATTTTGGAAGTGAGGAAACACAGAAATTCCTCTCTTGGTATAAGACTAGAACTGCAGACACTAAATGGAACAAGAAAGATAAATTCCAACAGGAAAACACTTTTCAGAAATTAATAAAGATCCAGTCTGATAAATTCTCCCCCTGTCTCTTCACACAACCAACAGAAATGCCTTCCCTCACCCAAAATGCTCTTACCAGTTTAACTAGGCCTCAAGCTGTTCTGGCCTTTAAAGGAGTTACCCCTTTCCTCTCATCTATTTTACCATCACAGCTAATTACCTTCTTTCTCAGCCTGGTGAGATAACATTTGATTTCTTGCCATGCTTAAAAGTCTCTTCTCAAAACATCTCACAAGTCTTTCTCAGATGCCAAGGCCAGACACTTAGCTGCTCAGAAAAAAGAAGTGAGCAGGTTTTGGCTCCATTTTACAGGTCAGGAAAGCAGGAAAAGATGGAAATTAGAATAGCTGCAGAGAATGCTATGAAGCTCCCAGTGAAGAATCAAAGTGCAAGGGCAGGTGAGGAGCTATTGAGATTGGGACACAGTCCTTTGGGGAATGCTGAACCAAAGTCAGATGAAGAGGAAGCAAGCGAAGCAGAGGAGGTCCAGATCAGAAGAGCTGCAAGGCCAGACAACTGCAGTCCCCATGTGGAAGAAGTCTGACCTGAGTGGTCCAAGCAAGAAGACCACTCCTGGTTTATTTCATTTTTGGGATAGATGTGTAGCATAAGGACATTCTCTCCAGGACTAGTTGAAGGGAGCAGATAGGCAATGGGAGGCAGGCTGCAGAGCTTGCTCCGTGTCTACACTCAGGTTCTTCCCCACTAGACTAACCCTATTCTTCAAGAACAAAGTCAGTGCTCTATGTGGGTTTCTCCAAGCTTTAAGCAGTATTTCTCCTAGCAAGGAGAAACATTTTTCGGCTTGTGGGGTTTTGGCGTTTCTTTTCACATTGTTCTTCTGACTAACATCCATTCAAGAGGAGATAATTACTCTTTCCACCTTACAGGATACATCTCATCAAATACTTGCAGAGACAAGAAGTGGATGCTCTTGTCTCTGCAAGGTCTGAACGCTATTTCAACCCAAAGGTGGCACACTTCCTGTGTCGTCTTCTCAAAATATTTCTACACTTGACTCTTCTGCCTGTCTTTCTCTTCACTGCCACTAACACTAATACTTGCAGAATAAAATAATTTTTAGAATAGAGTGTGGGTACAGAGGGCATCTCCCTTAGTTATGAAGGTTCTATTTAGACAATATTCTTCCAGTTTTTTTGAAAAACAAGTATCTAATAAACATAAAACTTTCTTAATGTTCCGTTTATCTGAAAGATTAGGTCTACTACTCCTGAATTTAAGAACAATGCTAAGTGACTTATTTTTTTACATTCAGACTACAAATTCTTCTGTCTTCTTCCACTTAAAACCCTAGTTTGATCAGCACACTCAGTTTAGATGGTTGCAAGCCAGAATCAAAAGTAAACCGCTCAGTTTTTAGGAACTTTTACTCTACTAACCACATCTGATCTAACACTGGAGGAAATTTAAAGAAATATTCTATACCATAAAGGATTATTGACAGCATCTATCTAAACCAGGCTTGCTTTTGTGGCTTGCTCATCAGGATCAGCACATTTGACAAAGACAATAAACCCAGATCCACATGAATGAAACCATCTGTGGGTCCTAACCCACAGAATATTCAAAGAGAGACTAGACTTGTCTACAGTATCCAAGTGAAATGCAACAACAATGCTCAATCTACACCTTTTACAAAGCCATTAGAAGAGCCTGATGTCCATGAAGTTGAGATGAAAATACTTTTTAAGTGTTTACTTCTTCTTCATTTAGTATTTCATCTAATAAGTGGTCCAATATTTTATAAGGTTTTATAAAGAAATATATGCTATACACATGCACTTCAATAGGCAGAAGGGCAAAATCAGTAACCACGAAGAAAAATGCATTCCCTTTTAGGAGTATTCTACTACAGTTACCAGCACTAGTGTTAGGTGTCAAGCAGAAACTCCGCTGGCAGAGGTGGATGGCATGCAACACCCTAAAGTTTTTCAATCAGTACTGTGACGTACCCCTAGACAGATAAGGACTTCTGTTTGATCTCAGCTGTTCTGTGACTGCCAGCTCCATGGCAGATTTTGCTAGGATTGACTTTCATCTGCACAGACAACTAAAATATAGTGAACAATATTGTTATAGTTCTGAGATGAGAGTGAAAGGGCTATGTCTGAAGTGACAGTCAGAAACAGCAGAAAACACATTACTTAATGTCACTTACAAATATAAAGCACTTGGCAAATACTAGAATGGTAATTTTATCAGTATTAGGGAGGTGGTAAGCTTCATAAAGAAATTTAATATTTTTAAAACTGAAAAAAAGTCATCAAACAGCACAGGGTAGGGGTCAACTTGAGTAATCCTGATGAACAAGTACTGATTTCTGCCCTTGCAATCAATAGCAAAATTATATATGGCATCCCAAACACATGCTTTTTGGACCTGCCAACTTCTCCTCTTGACAAGTGAGGCTTCTACATGTGTACCTATACTCATCCAAAAACTTTTGGTAGTACAGTCAGTGAACTAATGCTTCCAAAGATTTCTGAATCCCATAAAATTTCTTCAGTATATTCCCTAAAATATGTGAATTCCACAAAAATAAAAACTCTATCTTACTGACAATAAAGATAGCAAATTCAGTTTTTCAAATTTTAGAAGATACTAAAATATCTGGATTTAATTTAGCTCCTTGATGCACCGAGAAAATGCTAATATGTAGTGATGTTACCTCAGACTGAATATAGACTAAAGAAATACCTTCTGGAAAAATTCACCGCTGTACCCACACTTTAAAAAACTGTTGAACACCTGAAGGGGATTAAACAGACATACAGCAATGCTTCCAGTTCTAGAAAACATAATGGAAACCAAGGGAGTTATTTAGCTCTAGTTAGAAACAGGAGACTAACAGTCACAGTATAAAATGTTAATAGACCTTACTAGTGAAGAGTTGATTCCTAAGCATGTACAAAGGCAAAGAAGAGCCTATTGGTCATCATTAAACAGTCTGTAATGCTCCTCTCTTTCTTCTGTCCTTCATTCATATGCCTATTTCTTGTATTGCAAGGTCTGCTCTACAATTGCCAGCCATGACTCATTCTTGCACTCTCTTACTCAGATGGTGCTCTTACCGTAAGTGAATGTCTCTAAGAAATGTCTAAGTTCATGGTCATCTTCAGTTCTGACATTTTTTTAATGAGCAAGTCTATGTCCAGTCTAAACAAATCTGTTTTTCTTCCTAGTAGAACTGATGTTCCCTCTCCATGTAATCATTTCTGCCATTTGGCTTATTCTTCAAATCCCTGTCTGCTTCAGCACATAGGAATGCACCAATTAATTTTAAATAACGACGGATAAAACCCAAGGCCAAAGCCCATCCTACATTTTCACTAGCAAATCCAGTCCATTTGCTGATCCTTCCGTTCTTACATATTTTTGTGTTTTTCTACACTTCTAAGTCTCCTGTGGCTCTTTCTCGTTGTGGATAGCTTACTGTCTTCCATTTCACAGAAAAATAAAAAAAGCTTTTGATCTGCTTGCCTACCTTGTCCATCTGTCTTGCACCCCTGAGCTAAATAAAGTTCTATGCCATGCTCAAATTAAAATGCATTTCCATTCTAGATCCTCTCAAATAAGTTCCTGTACATTGCAATAAATCAAAACCACTCCCATCCAAATGCCTCATGACATCTTCCTAGGCAAATCTTAGAACTAGTATTGACTCTTCTCCTTGTGCTCTCAGCTACCCATCAACTCCAATCTTTTTAGAAAACTCTAATCCTCTTATGACTATCCTCCACGATTATTTTTTTTTAATCTCTGCAATTGCTCTGTCAGTGTGTTCTTCTTCAAAATATTTCTTAAATGTGATACTCACAAAAACATACCAATAATTTGACATCTGAATGCCATAGCCAATAACCTTCATTGTTTCTTTAAAATCTTATTTGCTGCTTCTTTTTATACCTGGTCTGTAAGCTCTGCATTTTATAATTCTGGTATCCAGCACAATGAAGCTCATGGGTTAGAGCTCCTAATTATAGCAGTATTATTCAAATCAAAATTAGCTTTCAGCATTCTGGAAGAAAGCACTTTTTGGATTCCCCAGCTTTATGTGAAGCCACAACATCTCAGTACAGACATACAAAACCAATTTTTGTATTTTTCTTTAGAGTGAGCTCTAGGAGGCAGGTTGTTTGCTGATGAACATTTTGAATTACAAAGGTGAAAGTAATCAAGTTAGGCGGTGATTTGTCATGTTGCAAGAAGTTGAATAAGGAAAGATGAGTGCATATGGATGTTTAAATGTTGGATCCATCAGAGTTTGTGTTCTGCAGAAAGCACATGATTAAATGCTAGGTAGAAATGAGAACAGGCTAAAAATCATAACAGTAGTTATTACTACTTGTGGTTTTGTTATCAAATGCCAAGAGAATAAAAATATTAAAGTTGCTTCCACAGGAAATTCTAAAACCTCTCATAAAGAAATAATTCTCAACTTTGTATCTCTATGTGAATAAAAGCACTGGATTTAAATCATCCAAACTTAAAAAGCAGATCAAATCACAATCATTCCAAAGTTCAAATAATGAATTTTGATATGTGATTTTAACATCTGATGGACAACCAAGGCTACAGCAAATGGATATGTCATAAAACAAATTGATCACAAAATCATATCTAGATTTGGACCTTAGGCTTATATCCAGTCTTCAGTTATAAAAATCTTGGAAAGAAAATTACCTGAATTTTGAATTTTGCTATTCTAAAAGGCTTACCATGTAACTGCACAATTTTCTATTTTAATAACATAAAACCAATCATAAATCTGTTAGAATTTCAAACTTTGTTGTATTTTTAATATTTGGCAGAGCCTGTCTAAATACTTGTAAATGAGGTTTTTTTAATAAAATATTCTTAAGTAATATTTTTTACACCAGTATAAGTCATGTTTTGAAAGAACTATCCTCCTATACTTACGTAGGTTTTTCTTTTTCCTCTAGATTTATGCAGAATCTCAAAGTTCTTCACAGTACAATATTCTCGCGAGATTTCACCACTTATATTTCTTTTCAATGTAGTAAATGTGAAAGTTGACCCCACAGGTCTTAAATAGGTGCCCTTTGCTTTTATGTTAGTCATGAAAATCACAATTGCTGTAATAATTTGCTCCTAGCAGTAGTCTAGCAGCTGTCTAAATTTACAAGGTCAGTTCTAGCACAACCTAAGCCAAACTTTTTAGAGACCTCAGGGTCAGGTTTCAAATAACTGCACATTCCTATTTTAACCAAAAGTAATCCCTGAGACTCAGCACACTTTAAAGATGAATGTTCATCTCTTCTCACATTTGAAACTTCAAAGGCCCAATTACTACTGGGCTGACATGGGCTGTTTCATGATACTTCCTGTGCAAAGTGCTACCTCTCTGCACTCTGTTTCTGAAGCTTCTGTTATCACTGGTCAGTTTCTCTTTGGCAACACAAAATTCAATACCAGGTTTCCTCTCACTTCTTCCTTGCACTTGTTAAAAGCAATTACTGTTAGCATCCATATTTGAACTTTGAGCTCTGTTTCCAGGATTGTTTATATTCTTTACAATGGCTACATTAATCACCAGCTATTGGGATACTTTACAGTCAAAACTATTGGAAACACCTGGCTGGAAGATAAAAACAAAAGTAATGCTACCAAAAATATCAATATTAAGCTCAAGATAATACCACTGTAGCACTGTCTGCAAGCAATTTGCTTCCAGAGAAGAACATTGGAAAAACAACTGACTGAAAAAATAGCTCATTTTGGTAAAAACAAAGCTTTTCAATGTAAAATTTTGTATTTTGTTATTGTGAGAGTTTGAGTTGCTATTTTCATTTCTACTCAGTGTTTTAAAGGCTTTTTAAAATGGAAAAACTCAAGTGCAAAAATGTGCATCAGGCACAGGAGCAAATCACACATCTTTTTGTTTTTTTCACAATTTTCCTTCCCTAAGTGGGTAATTAGGACAATAAGGACCTATATTTCAGGTGTCAAATCAAAACTTTATTATTCTTCATTTGGTATCAATATTTGATTTTTTATATAATCCTATGTGCTACCTTGTACACAAAAGACCTTGGTTAATTCATTAAAACCCTTAGCCAATATCTGACAGAAAAGTAGAACAATCCCAGCATGGTCAGTTCTTCAAAAGAACCATGAATTCATAGAGTAGACAGGATGTTTTCAGAGTGGACAGGGTGAAAAGGATAAGATTCCTTGCATAAAATTTTTACAATTTTTTGTTGCTGTTTTTAGTTCAGTGTAATTTTATTTAATAGACTAAGGTAAATAATACAGTTTGTATTGCAAAGTTCATTTAAGAAATAATCAACTACAACTTCTGAATCATATTTTAAGAGGCGTGAAGACTCATAATGTATTTAAGAAGTTTAAACCTACTTTAACTGCAAAAAATCTGAAAGTTCAGTTGTGTCTTGATACTAACCTGCAATCTTAAAATTTTTTGTCCTTTATAAGAAAAAAAAAACCAGTTAAATCATTCCCAGTAATTTAATACCCTTAAATGGTTTATACTAAAATGGTTTGCTCTCCTTTCAGGGATTTACCTTAATGATATCATTCCAAAGGAGTCTGGTTTAGATCAAACTGGGTTAAAGATCATGACTGTCAAAAGATGATGTCACTTAGATTCCATTACTAATAAAACCAGGGGTCATTTTGAGTACAGAAACAGATTGATATTCATGCTTTCTTTACTTCTAATACCTTTAGTCATACATTAAGAAGTCATGCATTACTAAGGTAAAATTCAGCTCATTCCAGCATAGTTCAACAGCATAGTACATCAACATCATATTTACAGTTGTTTAATACCAGTATTTCTAAAGTATACTGCAAGCAACATCCAAAATTAATTTCAATAAATGAAATAATCTTGTCTACCATATCCCAAGTTCTACATTTTACAAAAATTAAGGATGGATATGCAATAATCATACGTTTATTCTATCAATCCATACAGAGATGTAAATAAAAATATAGCATAGCTAGTACTCAGTACAAGGAAGGCTAAAAATTTATAACGCTTATACAATAGTTCAAAAGTGATTCTTTTCTATTTATTATTTTGTAGGTCCTTTTGCTGGACCTGGCATTTTCCAGAGCTATCCAACTTTTATTTATGTCTAGAAAATATTACATTTATAACAAAAATCAAAATAAAGCAAGAATAGCAAAATAAAGCAAGATTATCCACCTGCAATGAAGAATTGCAATTATGGTTTTAAGTGAGAAACAATAGAAGTCCAGTTAAACAAAGGAATATTTGCCACCATGGGATACCTAAGTTGCATGAAAAGGTAACTTTCAGTGAAATGTCTAAGAATTCAATAAAAAATAAAATAAAATAAAATAAAATAAATAAAATAAAATAAAATAAAATAAAATAAAATAAAATAAACCCTATGATTGTCATTAAATGTTTAGGCCTTGCCAGCTGCAGTCTAATGTGCAAAAGGAAAAATAGGTACAGAAGATTAAGCACTTGATGAGTGTTAAAATAGATATGCATCAAACTGTGATGGAGTTGTTTGGTTTGCGTACTTAGGATCCTACTCATCAACTCCTGCTTGGCTGAGTTCATGATTTTAACAATTAAAATCCAGCTAAATCTATTGTTAAAACTGCAGATAAAGTTTCAGGACTAATCCATTCCACTAGCCAAGATTTCATTTACTTTTGGGCATAGTGGTAATCTTAGTGGAAACCACTAGATGGCAGTGTGGAGGACAGTGCAACATTTCCTCGGATGCTTGTGGGTACTTCCTAAAAGATCGGCCGTTTGTTGGTTGTGACACAAGTCAGTATGAAATGCTATGGTGGTTCTCTGTACCCATCGGTGTTTTCCATTCATTGATAGAGTTGCTACGAACTTAACTTTTATTTTACCTATTAAGAAAGCATTTAATTCAGGAGCATGTTGTAGCATGTTCTCCACAGCCTGTCCCCAGCTATTCAAACAGTGCTAACCATATTACTCTCTGATTTCTCCTTTTACTCTTTCTCCTATATATTTTTCCACGCTGAATCTCCTGTGTCTGCTTTATTTTCAAAGAG
>JANHGB010026994.1:0-12954 GCA_026283785.1 Coracopsis vasa | reverse complement strand
TTTTCCTCAAAAAAACCCCCCACCAAAACCAACCCCCCCCCCAAAAAAAAAAAAAAAAAAAAAAAAAAAAACACAAACCAAAAAAAACACAAAACAAAAAAACCCATTAAAAAGTTCTGAAATGTCTGTTAGATCAATGTAATATAGCAATATTTTGGCAACATATATTTATTTATGACAATAATTATACTCCATGAATCCCCTCCTCACCCAAATGACTGACTGCTGAAAGCAGAGCACTGGGCAGCAGTGAGTTTGCCCATTGTGTGGCCCTGGGATGTGGGTGGGTGCAGACCACAGCACAGCACTGGGCATGAAAGGGACAGCAAATTTCCTGCATTGACCAGGTGGCCCTGCTAAAAGACAGGTAGATTTGGAGTGTCAGATTCTTTTGTGATGAATTCTGTATTTCCTTGGGAAGGTGTCTGAGCCAAACCTGAGCAGGCACAGTTGGTGCCATGCTTAACAGAACATGGTAAAGAGAGCACAACAAGAGTAAAGCTGGAGCAGGTCAGAGGGCTGGCATGGTGCTCCTGGAGGCTGGCAGAGCGTGCAGTCTGCATAGAATTAGCAACCATATGGTAGACCTTTTGCTTACAATATGAGGACTGTTTTCACACTAGTGAGTAGCTGGTTTGTGGAAAATGCTGCTCCAGTGGCATGGATACAAAAAGTAGTAACAGCTGTTTAATAGGTTTCTTCACAGCACAGGCCTTGGCCACAGGGGAGGAAGCAGAATCAACCTGTTCTCCACAATTAAGGAACCAGATCATTCAAATTTTTTATTTATACAGGAAAAGGAATATCATTCCTTTTTGCAGGAATGTCACTAAAATCAACTGTGTGTCAGAGACAGAAACAGAGAGACTTAAGAGGAAGATGTGTCCAGCACATAGCCAGAAGCCAGAAATTCCTGCCTTTTAACCCATTGGCTGACAGTTGCTACTTTGATTGTTTTAAAAAAGTTACTGTAGCCACTTTGTATGGCTATTCCTCTTCTTTGACATGGAAAAAGCTATTACTTATTTTTTGTGTGTCTGGAATATTAATGAATGCGAAATGCTTAGCTTTAGTAGTGGTACACTACTAAAGGATGCCCACCCTTAGTGCAAGTTTCTTGTCTGCTCTGTATGATTAACTTGTTCTGATGGGTTTAGAAAACAGGTCACCACCACCACCTATGCCAACTAAGTCAGCATTTAACAAGGAGAAACAACAGCAAAAGTTCATGAGTATATTGAGCACAGAAATGTTGCCTCTTATGGCAGATCTTAAACAGATCACCTGGGACAAGGCTAATTTTTAAAATAACAGCCTGGCTACCTATCTGCAGAATCCAGAAAGAATGAATTATCTACTCTGACACAGGTAACAAATAATGGACGAATAATGCCACATGAATGAAAACAAAGGAGCAAATAACATTCCCAGTGGTAAGCACAAATTAGATGCCCTTTAAAATTCTGAATGCAACTGGTAGCAGCAGAAGGAAAAGAGAAACAAGGAGGCACAGAAATAATAGTAATGATGGAAGCGAGAAATCAAATGCAGGATGTTCTTGAGTGTGCCTGAAATTCTCTGATGCTTGATAGTTTCTGAGAAATGAAGGTTTAAATCAAACCACCTCTCCTCTTGCCAGAACCAAGTAATGGAGATACTCTTCCAAATTAAGCCTGTGATTACAGCAGTGCCTCACTACACTCTTAACTATGGTTTCCTTTTAATCTTTTAATGGAACCATTATAGCCTTCTTGACCTGCCCCGAGTTGATTATTTTTGGAAGATAGCATTGTGAATTGTAAGACTCAAAGTACAAGAGGTTTTTAATGGCTAAATTGGGCACACTGTAAAATTAGAGGAAAAGAAAACTCAACAAAATGGACAATTTGTCAAATTTGTAGTCAGCTGTGCACAAAAGCAGTGATTGATTGACATGTTTACAAGAATATGGACCTTTTAATGAACTGACAGCATATTTCAAAAGAGGATTTTGCTTTTCTTTCCTTGAAAACTTTTCTGGTTTTGAAATACCTTTGATTCCATTCATAAAACTTCTTGACTGGATTTCACAAATGCATTTGTTAGCAGATCAGATCTTTAATGTTGCGTATTTGAATGCAACTATGTCAACAGGTACCATAAATACAATAATATTCTGGTTTGGGTTGTGCTGTATTTTCATACATGACAGATACATGCATACTAGTGGATCACAAGATTACCACCGTGGCATGTTTCAGAATTCTCCTCAATTCTGCTTTAATCAGCAATTAAATGGTGATTCCACTGCAGGATACCTTTCTCTTTTTCATTCCAAATGAATTTTGAAACTGCCTGCTTTCCTTTCACATTACAGTGACAGATCATTTGACACTTATATGGAATTAAGAAGGAGAATATAAAGTTCAGAAATTAAAAACAAATAAAGCAGTTAAATTTCCAGAAGTTACAACAGATTACAGGGGAAAATGAGCTAAATTGCCACAAGGGAAATTTCAGAGCTGAACAGACTTAAAAAAAGATATCACATGTCATTAGGTATTTGTATTGCAGACTAATCCAAATGAGTGACCCAAACTTGCTAATGGTAGCTCAGCGATACTACAGTTGTCATTGTCTAATGATACATGTGAAGCGTTTAAGTACTGATTTGACTACATATACTCTGTAACCTGTAAAGTTAAGCAATAGTGTGAATTAGCCATCTTTTCCCCTTTTCTCAAGACAGGAGATGTTTCCACTTATGATGCCATTTTTAAAAGACAAGAGGGTTACAACGAACATCTTCACCGAAGTGACAGACAACATGCAAAGAGTCGTGGCCTTAAAATTATTGAGGAGGTAACCCATTGATAAATTCATAGTTATCTTTGTTAAAGGTATTTCATACTTTTTGACATGAATGGAGAACCTAGGCATTGTTTTACCCTTTAAAATGCAGCCTGTATGGTAGCAAAGGAATCGGAAGGAGGACATTGTTGTCCTCAGCCTGGAAGTTTAGGGGAAAGCATTAGCTAGAGAAGATACCTGAGTTAGTTCCTGCTCTTTGGCATCCTGTATATTTTCAGGTGACAAGGCATATGCGAGATATACATACAGCAAGGCAAACCCACAGCTATTTCTGTGATCCTTGGAAACTCCTTTTCCCAAGAGGGCCGGAGTCAGGGCCCCAAATCAACTGCTGTCCTCTGACATACACCCTTCCTATGCCAGCATTAGTAAGAGAGCCCAAGTGCCTGATGCTGTGAGTTTGTTATACAAACTTAGATTGCCCTGCAGGAAGGAAATTCACAGTGAGCTGGTGCAAATGAGGGGTCAGTCAGAAGACCATGGACATGCCAGGAAAAGGCTAGGCAAAGCATTCAAGGCCAGCAGAATATGGGTTTGGTGTGCAGCTTGATAGCTAAGGAAGTATGCAGCCATGTTTTTAAACAGCTGCCTTGAAAACAGAAATACTGTAATATATATGCATATATATACCTATGTATTTTTCCATGCAGCAACCTGAACAATACACATGCATACAAAAGTGTTTATATATTTCTATTTCTACACACACACACACACAAGCTGTCAAAACCCAAACAAAGTGTAGCTTCTGTGTGTTAATGGCCTCAAAATCCTATTGGGTTCATGGGATGCAAAGAGATGGGTGGGCTAGGAATGGCTGCCCATGATGGTGATTATATGTGATAGAGGTGGAAGAAGGAAGAGAGAGACAAAAGTTAAAATTAGTTTAATTGGTGTGCACAAAAAAGGTTGATATTTTGTGAGAAAGGCCACTGCTTATGATTCGTCTCGCTAACAGCTATATATGCCGGACATTTCAATGCAAGTGCGTAACCATAATGCCCCTCAACATTATCACACAGTGCAGGGAATACTAGGTGCTCCCAAAGGAATCCCAGGAGTGCCCATTCCCATCAGCTGCTCATGCCTAGTAACTCAACTGCAAATCTGCATGAGACCAAAAGCCATGCGAATGACTACTCCAATTAAAAATTAACCTCTTTTTTTATTTAAACAAAACAAATATAAACCTCCTTCCCCATTTTCAAGCCCAAACTCCAGATAGGAAATTTGTATATAAATATTTTATCAGTGTAGAGTTAAGGTTTCTTACTGAGCTCTTATATCAACCAGAAAAACATGTATGGGCCAGAATTCATGCCAGCTTTGCTGGGCAGTGCATGCAAGGGGCTCTGCCTGAACAGGTGTCCCTTAATCCAGCTCTTGAATTAGCATGGAGACACATCAAACCCACAGCTGTTAAAAGTTACAACATGATCCTCGTGCACTTCATGACACCCAACACTGGACTTACCCATAGCTAAGTTCAGGCCACATACTCAACTCCTGCCTTAATTACCTCAGTGGCCCTCACAGACTTTTTATAATAATAACTATACTAGAAAACATTATAAATAAAAAGGCCACAATTCACATCTTTCTAGTACAATGCTGAAAGCAGACAGGCTGAACCCCCCACAGTATAGTGCTTTCCTAGAAGTGGAAAAAAAACATTGCAAGTAAGCCCTTGATTTCCTGCGGAGCCTGGGTGCACGCTGGGAATCCAAGAGTACTGTCATAGATTCTTGGTTTAGCTACATGTAGCACTGTGACTGCAGCGGAGTATTTGCAGAAGGCTGCTTTCAAGTGTTCACAGAGCTAGAATTACACTTTGTGAAGGCGTGTAGCAGGACACTTCCCAGCCAACTGTTGGAAAATCTGCTGAATGCTGAAGCCACAAAGATGAAATGCCACTGTGCACAGTCAGCGCTGTGCAGCTACCAAGGATACTGAAAACTCAATCTTATTTATTTAAACGGAAAACAAATTATCGAAATTACATACTGCTGCCTGTCATTAGCACTGTAAAATCTGTATCACTAGCAAAGTGCTTCTGGATGGTATAAAGATTCTCTTGTTTCTCCTTTTTCAACATTTTTCCTCAGCTGGGGTGAGGGAGGAAATGTTCCTGGTTTTTGACTGCCACTCTTCTTGATTTGATTTTTGTTCTGGTGGAGTTAAAAGTTGGTGTATTGACTAACTTTTAATGGAGTGGAGCAAGGAAGGCAGGAAGGGCCAGTGGAGAGTTGAAGGATGAATGATTGTTTTGGAATGGGCTTTTCTGTTGGATTTTTGGTTTAGTTTGGGATTTTTTTAAAAAAAATTTTTTTTTTTTTTGGCTTTGTGGGTTTGGTTTGGTTTTTGAAAAAATGGTTTATAGCCTCTTCCCAAGAATCACAGGTCAAGTTCTGTCCATAAGTCTAGAATTGTCTCTCAGCTGACTGCCCAGCTACAGGGGCTCATGGGTTCTATCATAAGTGCTGATATGGCTCAGGCTTGCATCTGTTGTAGCAAAGAAGTCATTTGTTTGCACTTGAACTGTGGTGTGGCATCAACATTCTGATTCTCCTTTTAGATATCGTTTATATCGTAAGACTAGATAAGCATATTGGGGACCAAGACTTACTGTGTTAGCCACTGCGCAAACATACAAGCAGCCTGATAAATGTGAGACCTTTGGCTAGGGAAAGAAAAACAAACAATTCCTGTCTTTCCCTGCTGACTCCTGAGCTCCCTGTTGCTGTAGCACAGGAAAGAGCTGCAGATTGCAGATAGTAATTGCACAGCCACTTAAAGTACAGTTTTCTAAGAAGAGGCTTTTCTTAGGTTATTGTTCACCAAGTCCACTTCCCATCATTGCAGAGCAGTTATTTCTGTAATCTTACAACTACAATAATTTTTAGTAAATCCTTTCATTGTGCAAGAATACACCAATACATGCTTTATATCCTTCAGGGAAAGTTTTCATGGACTAATAGTTGCTCAGAGTTTTTCTTTAGGCTTTGATTTTTTTCATATGGGGCTTTCACTGAATTGTGAAAGCAGCATAGGTGTTCCTGTAACAGGGGACACAAATCTCTATTTTTCAAATGAATAACACAAGTCACTGTACAAGAAAAATATGAATGAAGGGAAAATCTATGCCACTTTCCAGTAACATAGCATTTAGTTTGCCAATAACCCCATAGTAATCATCTCTTTGTGTGTGTGTGTGTGTGTGTGAGCGCGTGAGTGTATAAAAAGTTACCAGTCCACAGTAACTCATGGCACAGACCCATATCTTACCATCTTGTCATCTAGTGATACATTCATGGTTTATTAATATACATACAAAACTAGACAAGGGATTGACGGTCAGAGTGCAGATCACTGCTAAGTACATAGCAGATGCTGTACAATTCTGTCATTTTGCCTCTGGCCACAGCACATTTAGCAATAGGTAACTGCCAAGTATTCACTCTGTGATTTTCTCATAAGGAAACTTTCATGTTTGCACAGGAAATGGCAAGACCTGTTGCTGTTTTGTCATCTACAGAGCATGGGAAGCGCATAAATAAGCCCTTAGAGCAGCCAGTTAAAACTCATGCAAGGATTAATCACGTGAAGGCAGATTTCTACAGGAGAAATGGCATCATCTGCTTAACGGAAAGACCTTGTCCAAGCCTGGATCCATGCTAAATCTCTCGTATATGTCATTGCCAGCAACATTTATGTGGGAAAAAAACCACCTCCTGTCAAAAAGCAATATGGTGCTCTTTTGCCTTTTCCCCTACATTTTAGTTAATGAGAATGATTCAGATTAAAACCAGGATGAAATAGCAGCTGTACTTTTCCCCATACTTATTCAAATGCATGTCTTCTTCATACAGCCTCATGAAAATCTCATAAAGAACAGCCATCAGCAAGAGCTGAGCATTTTGCGCAGCAACAGTAGAAGCAAGACCTAGAAGACAGCTGTCTCTCTGCAATTTTAGGCAGTGCTTCTACATAATTATACACAGACTTAACATTTAAGCAAGATTGGTCCTCAAGGAATCAGTCGTCACTGACTTGTTAGTCCTTACAGTGTTGTTACAGAACTGCCAGGTGCCATTTTATCTGCCTAACAGCTGAATGTGGATCCAACCCAGATTTTCCACAATGGGTGGGCTTACCCATAAATAGGCAAGTAAAGAAATTATCTGACTTCCAGAAGTGCTTAGCAGTTTCAGTAGACTTCAGGTGGACGACCAAGTAAAGGGAACTTCTGTGTATTTAGCATTTAAATAGACAAAATCTGGGTTTAGCTGATTTCGAACATCCATTTTGCTGACTTTCACTATACAAATGGTCTGAGGGATTTGATCTGTTCAAAAGTATCACAAGATAAATCATCTCTGTTGCTGTTTAAAGCTGAGGCAGTATTGTTCAAAAAAGAACAACAGCCAGGCCGATTATACCAGAACAAGGACTGAAAGTCCACAGCTTTAACAGACACTGGAGTTCTGTCAGGTAGTTACACAGAGGGAACCTGTATCATTTGTGAACACAGTGAATCTCTTAGTGAAAAATAATAAAACCAAATAACTTCTTAATCTGGGGCCTGGATAAGTAGGCAATCAATAGCACTTGTTTGGCATGATGTGAGAAGCAGAGCACACAGAGCAGCCCATTCTGAGAGGTGTTTGTTACTCTCATAATGAGAGCATGATCACCAAGTTCCTCTATATTCAATGAACTAGGGACAAGAAAGCAGTAACTGCTACATTCCTCTACAACAATAAATACTTCGTTAAACAAATCCAGTAGCATTAAATGAATCACAGTAAGAACAAAGTGAGAAGGAAATGTTTTCTAACAACACCAGAATGCTTTCTCAAAAATCAGTATCAGATGTATACCAGAGAAGAATGAGATGGAATACAGCCCTATTCTAGGCAGGTTATTTTTAGCTTGGGACAGTCAGTACAAATTACTTGTTTTAATTAGTCTTGCTATATTTACAAACCATCTGTGTTTGAAAAACTACTGGAAATCGAATTTGTTTGGGAACACCGCCACCTTCTGGCCTATGTGAGAAATAGGCATCACCGGTTCATTTCCACTGTGAAGAAAGTCGTAATTCACCAAAACGCCAGTGTGAGTTTTCTTATCTCATTTCTTTGCTTATGTCACCCCCCTTCTTTTCTCATCCCTCCTCACTTTTGAGCTTTTCACAAGTTGTTTCACCTACTACTTGTTTCTCATTCAGCTGAGTGGTTGACTTTGCCCTTCAGTTCTGTGTCAGAAAAGTACCATGATGATTTCTTCCATATTAGGGAGGAGTTCTTTATAAATGTCTGCAAGGGCATTTCAGTCCTTTTTCAGTTTGTTTCACTAGCATGACAACTGCTAGATTACCGATGTGCTGTAAGCTTGCCGTTGTACTGTCGGAAAGTATCTCATTACCTCTTTATGCTGCCTCACCTGTTAGTGCTGACATACTACTTACTGTAAGGGTTTTATACATGCAATAAATTAACATGAACAGACTGCACAACATGACACAATGTAAATCATATTTTGGATCTGGATTTTGCATAAAAAAATCTCCAGGGATTGTTGGGACACCCACAACTCACAAAACAGTAGCCTTAAAAAGAAAAAATGGCCACTTTCTATATCTACTGGTAAAACACAGAACTTTAAGGATGTAAAAGTTTCACCTTTTTTGTATCAAATCCTAACAGTTAAAATCAAACCAAGTGATGCTGGGAATTCTGCTTTGCTACTTACAAATAATAATTCCACACAGGACAGGATGCACAAGCTAACATGAAAATGTATTTACATGGCAGCTCATCAAGTATACTTTATGCAATTGGAAGTAAGGTTATGTTATTTTCCCTTCATCCATCTGTAAAGAAACATGTTGACCCAAGTTAGGGCACCCTTGTTCCAGCTGACATGGTTACTGATTCCAGTTCTCAGTTCTACCCTTCTGCCAGAATTAATACTCATACAAACAAAAGGACTGTGCGGGCCATAGCTATTCTGAGCTTCAGAGTGTGTTTCAGTTTAGGCTTGAATGGCAGATTGTAAACTGAAGGAACTCTGGAGCATATACAATATCCCGTTTAGACAGCTTAGCTAAAACTGCCACCAAAGACAAAACTACAAGTAGTATGTATTAAGAACTTCAGATGGCCCTCACAGAGACAGCTGTGCAAGTCCACTATCCTGTGGCAGCTTTCTTTTACAAAGTGAATCTTTAATAAAAACACTCTCATTTTCTGTAAGGCATTGCTATTTAGTGAACAGCCGTCTGAATCTCTTTAAGCATGAGCAATAAGCCAATATTGCTTGTGCAACTACTGCAGATTCTGGGTTTATGAAGCACTGGGGAAATCCCACGAACAGCTACAGGCAAAACGCACAGTTTCTTTTTACACTGTTAAGAAAAGCCCTGACTGGTAGGTAGCAGGGCACACTAGGTACATTCAGACCAGCCAGTATCCCTGATTTGTCCATCTGCAGTTGTGAGAACCAGTGATGATACAAAGGAAACACGGCACTGACTGGCACTTATATCTGTTAGCTTATAATAAATATTTACACAAAACTTAAGAAAATATGTGGCTCTTTATTGCTCTTTCCATATCAACTGTTCCACTTATTGGAAGGTCTCGTATTCAGAAGCTCAAATTATCTTAGGTGGACTTATTTTAGAAAACAGAATTGTTCTTCATGTACAATATTTACAGTATCTACAGTAGAGGAGGCCAACTTGTGATTTAGCATTATTCTCCAGTGTCAGCAACTGAGTCCATATGTATGAGAAAAGATTTTTTTGCGTAGATATTCTGCCATTTTTCTGCAATTATGTAGACTCTCTATCTCAAAAAATGGAATCTGGAAACAAAACAAAAATGATTGCTGGAAATACATTTAATAAACAACTGGATAAGACCAATGTTCATTAAACAGATGTAAAATCACCCATCAAAAATTTGTCCGTTTTAAAATTAAACATTTAAGCCCAATAATATTACTGGTCTTTAAATCACCTGAATAAAGATTACTGTAAAATAAAGCATGATATCCGCTACAGTGTAAGTTAAATATAATAGATAACTGATTATAAATGGAAAAGAAAACCTCAAAAATCTAAAAGTAACTGTTTTGGTCCAAAGTATGTTTAAAAAAACCCCTATTAATTCAACAGGCAAAATAAAGGATATACTGTATTGTGAAAATATTATTTACAATACAAGCAGTTTGGGTTTTTTTTTAAGGCTTTTTAAACTCTCAATTCAGACCTTTCTAAAAAATTATTTAATTAAAAATTCCAATTCTACTGAACTCTTAGATAACATTTTCCTTTAAGTCAAGATTTGGACCTTAATCACTGCAGAGAAGTAGTCTTTCAAGCAGCCACTATTTGGCATAAAACACGGGCAGAATACACTAACTGATCCGAGGAAGAAAAAGGAATTTCTGTAACACCCTCCAAAAGGCAAATCTAGGCAGAGAGAACACAATACAGAAAGGACAAGACTATATCTGCCTTGGCAAGTAATTGCAGCTACAGTTTCAAGCATTATAATATAATTATTTTTCACTTGTTTTGTTAGCCACAGCAAAAGCAAACCACTGTCTTTGGACTTTACCTGCACAACTTCATAACCAAGTAACTGAAGATGTCTCTGTTTGATGGCTTCTTCTCCCAAGAGATTGTGGCTATTAATGCAAAATCTATTTTGACCATCAACGCAGAGGGCAATTCTACAATCAAGCATACAAATAGTATCAAAAAAAAACCTAAACAAAACAAAACCCAAAACCAAACCAAACAACCCAAACAAAAAAAACTTGGTTATTTTAATAACCACAACTACTGCAGTTCCTAAGAACCAGGAGACGCCTTTACTCTTACTTCCTAATATCCCTAGAATTAGATGCTGTAGGATGGGAGTTACCTAGTTCAGGATGATTAAAATCACTCACTTGAACAGTGGGAGGGGTAAAGCCTGAAAGCTTAGTGAAACTGATCTGAAAAGCTTATTTATATGCTCTGAACAAAAATAAGTATTGGTAAACTGTTTTGAATTCTTCTAGAAGGAAAAGCAAACAGACTACTTGTCTCAGCTTGAAAACATTTCAGCAGTTTTATATTTATTCAACTTATTAGTGTACCTGTTAAATCTGTTGGGAGTTCAAGTTAAGTTTAAGATAAATCTGTTCAAATTAAACCTGTACGGATAGATGGCAGCATCATGGATTACAACTATATTTTTATTCCTTGGTAATAAAAATCACATCAACTTAAATCAAAATTTGCATATCCACTGTAAAAAAGTTGCTTAAATTTTCAGTATGTTAAGTATATTGTGACCTTATTTACACATGAAAGCTGTAATTTAAAAAGTCAAAAATCAAAGCCCATTCTTAAACATTTAAACATGGGATTTTGGAAAGAACCTATATTAGTCTCTGAGTCTTGGGAAGGTTAAGCTGAAGAAAACATAACCTTTCCGAAGACTTTTTCTTAATCCACATAAGTGCTTTTGCAGATATGACACAGGCAGGTTGCTTGACTTTGTATCTGAGGTTTCTCAAAATAATCCTTGTTTAAAGTGTTTTTTAAACACTTGTCCATTTTCCAATTAAAAACAGCATCTGTGGCAAATATCTTCATTACACAGGATTCCTTACAGAAGTAAATCTGTGAACTCAAACTGGCTTAAAATGTGTTAAATCTACGCAAACATGATCAATTAGAATTAATTTGGTTTTAATTTGAAAATTAATTACAGAACATCAAAATACATTACTATTCGGGATCACTTTGATCCTGATTATCACTGGGTAAAGAGATTAATTGTCTGACACTCTATAGTCAGGAGACAAAACAGTGACAAAAAAGTACAGATCCTTAATTTTGCCAACTTTGTCCTTCTGTCAGTGGTTTCAATGTGAAACCTAAACTTTGTTAGAGGTCAATGGCAAAACTCCAATTAGCTTAAATTTTACCAGGGTTTTACCCTGGATGCTCTTCATTAGTGTTAACTAACATTTTACCAGTGGTTTATTTGCTTCTCTTACCGTCTGTGTACTTCTTCACATTGGGCAGCAGGCAATACAAAACCTTCTTCATCTAATTTAATCTCAATATCTAGTATGAATGAAAAGAGAAGTGACATTAAAACTTCATGTAACAAACTACTGTAATTCTCATCTTCTTACAGTTCATTGTTAAAACACTATTGCAATAATTTTTCTGAATCACAAAAGCTTGCAAAAGATGTGTATAGGCTATTTAATACAGATGGTAACACTTCACTCAGCCTTTCATAACGCTAATAGCAACGCAGTATTCCAAGTTCACTAAAACCCATAATGTAGTTAAATGACACTAGTTGCGTACAAGGCAAGTAAAAGAGGAGCTGATAATAAAATACAAGAGTTTGCAGCTATTTTCAGTGCAGACTGGCTGTCTAAATTCCAAGTAACATTGCCTTTCTTTTCTCTCCCTGTCCTCTTCCTGACTTTGAAAATGCACTTCCTTGAAGTTCCCGTATTTCCTTATTGCAGACCTTCTACAGAGTTTTGTATTCCAGTTTTCTTTTTCTGTATTTGCACAATTTAGAATTCCCACAAAAGGAATAAAAGAAATAATTTTTATTTCTGGAAAATAATTGAGCCTAAAGTTTAGACAACATAAGCACACATTTTATTATTAATCTAAAGAAATTATACTTACCAAGTGTATACAAATATGGTGTTGATACCTCTGATGAAAAATACATTCTTTTTTTCAGTAAATAAAGTAAACCAGCCTTCACCCTTTTGAGGAGGTGAACATCCAGAGAACTGTCAGACGTGAGAAAGGCCTTTACTTGATACTTTGGAAGGAGTTTGGGACCCTACATAATGACAGAAAACCAAATCAAGCAAAATAAATGAGGAGATAACATTTTTTGTAATTACCTCATATTAATGTAGCAAAATGTATTCTGTGCATTTCAAAGCAACGTCTAGTAAGAGAGACTTACAGTCCAAGGCATGGCCACAGAAAAAGAGCGAGGAGAAGACCATGCTGCTGATCCTCCTTTGCTGCCAGTCCTCTCCTCAGCGGAGCAAACA
>JANHGB010026992.1:0-15910 GCA_026283785.1 Coracopsis vasa | reverse complement strand
CTGTAAGAAGCGTTTGGCCATCTGCACTAAGTAAGGGGCTTTGAACCTGGTATGTGGGTCCATACACTGCTTTCAGAACCTCATAGAATCCTCTGTGGTCTCCCAAATCTGCGCATAGTTGAGTCTGTATTTTAAAGTGTAAATGAATGCCATCAACACAAGTTGCAGTTTCTTCCTTGTTCTTCTCTAACAGACTTCAGCCAAAATCACTGTAAGATTCTCTTCTCGGAGTATGTGTTATAGGCAGCTTTTGATTTATGGCTAAGACATTAATTTTTACTGTGCTGGCTCAGTATAAATCTTAGGAACTCAAATCACAAAAAAACCCAATTTATAATTAGTGCATAATTAGCGGAGGAAGAAATTTCTGCCTTTAAATAAGGAAATAATACAATAGTCTTAATGAAGTGCTGCATTTGTGTTATTTTCAGAAGTATAGAGTTGGACTCCATCACATCTCCTACCCTGAACGCCCATAAACTTCCTAATGTTCAGAACTAGTTTTGAGTTCTGCAAATGAGCCAACATAGTCAGTAGATTGAATCCTTCAAAAGACTCTTTGGATAGTAAGGCTTGATCTCATTAAAGTAGCCATCAGGAAAAAACAAGCATGCCAAACGCAGTGACAATTTAGCAATTGTCTGTGGGAAACCATTTGCATACATCTGTGAGAGATCCTGAGGAGTCTGTGCTGAGGCAGGTTTGAAAGACGGGCCACATTAGTTCTGCTCATTGAGGCTAATTCTTTGCTATGTTAGAAAAGGAATTGTCATACATGTTTGCTGTGGATGCACACTCCAGATTAATCCCTAATACGAAAAGCACTTTCATGCAGTAGTTAGATCCTAAAAAAGAAATGACTTTCTTGTTTTACTTTGTGGTGAGGGTTGTAATCCTGTCTTTGTAAGCCAGCATCTGAAAAAAAATCTTTCCCTTTATTTTGCTCAGCAAAGCGTCCTACAGCATTTTTCCATGGGAAACTGTATGTGCAGTCCTTTGAGATGTTTGGTTTGGGATTTCAAGATAGCTTTTCCACCAAAATTATTATGTTCATTACAGATTGTGGATTGCAAGTATGAGAAGTAGTTATGGATCACAAAATATGCTAGTGCTAGGGCCAGCCTTAAAGAATTTAATTTTCTAGGAAAAAAACACAAAAACCTGCTGTGCTCTTTTCAGATATTCCAACTTGAGCAATCAGAAACTGAATGACCCCAAAACAAAGAGCTTTCAAAAGCTAGTGGATTTTGACACCATGGATCTATCCCACCTTGATAGCAGATCACTAAGGCTGTGAAGGGGGCAGCAGGATCATTTGGGTTTTGAATTTGACTTTTTTTTGAGAGAGAAACTAAAAAAAAAAAAAATTCATACTTGTTTTCATTTCATGCCTTTCGAGTTATGAAAAGCAGAAACTACACTTATGCATGATTTTAAATAACCTTCCAATCTCCAACACAGAATATCATCCACAAATGTCTGCATATTGATCCATATTGCATATTGCAAGCCCAGTGCTACCTCAGGCAACTCACAATCTGACAACTTTCTGGAGATAGCTATAGGAAAGAAATTCAGCCCACTAGTTGGAAGGAGCTATACCATCTCTGTTCCTAGCGATCTCATGTAAGCTTAGAAATCTGCAGCCAGTCACAGTAACAATCCTTTTTCCTTGTTTGACAAAGTGTAAATTTTCTTTCCAAGAAAGATGTTCCCATTCAAATCAAGTGGCTGTTCCTGTGCTTTTTGCACTATGACTGTTTTTACAGTTCTTACTGCTTGTCAACAATAACGATGAAAACAACTTTTGTTAGAAGAATGACAATTCTTGTTCCACTTTCCATGTTAGTCTGCATAAATGCTTCGTGGGTTTTCTAAAATGTAGCTTTGAGATCAGTACTGTAAAATTATGCAGCATCCATTAGTGTTTTAAGTTACAGAAACAGGTCAAGCATCGAATTTATATAGACAAAAAACCTCCAAATATCTAATCTGTTTAGCTATTTTTTAAATCTCTCTGAACACCTATCTGCTTCTTTAGGCACCTAAGTCTATTTAGGTGAACCAATGTTATTACTCTTTTGCAAAACAGGTCACAGTAGCAAGACATAGGCTACCAAATTGTGTCCTGATCTTCCAGCACAATTTCTTCACTTCAGTTTTCAGAAAGTCAAATGATAAAGATGTCAAACAACTCTTCCAAGTCACATACTGAAGCAGTATCAGAGCTGAATATGAACCTGACTACTCTCAAGTACACATTATGCCCAAGGCAGCCATAGAAAATTTTTCTCAACACATTTTTAGATAAGGAGTGAATTCACCAGAAAAATCTAGTTAAAATCCAAAATCAGTCATGTGTAATATCCTACTGCATTACTAAGGTGATGTAATTACAAGTAGAATTCAATTCACATTCTGGTTGATCATTAATTATGGTTTTACTCTACCACAGTTTGGAAAAAAACATTAAGCTTCATTAGAGTGAAATGGGATTTGATTGTATCTCATTTTTATTTATTGTCTTTCCAGCTGCTTTTAAAAAGAGACTGGTTTACTGAAACTCTGACATTTCTCTGTTTTCACACATGGTGTAGCGGTTGTTGGATATTTCATATATCTTTCTTTTAAGGTTTAAAGCAAAACTTCACTGAATGCAAGTTCCCAAAAATAAAACTCACCCTCTTCCCAGCATCTACATGAAACTTAACAATAAAATTGCTTCACAGGAATGGCAAAACATGAACTTTGTATCTCTTTTTTCTGAAGCAAGTTGGGCTTTCCTTTGAATAGCATCTTTGTCACATATTTTCCAATAAAATACTGTGGTAGGTGAAGACTTTATATATGCACAAACTTATAGTGTATGAGGAAGTTGCAGCTCTCCTTGACTACAGTTTATCTTGTAGTAGGGTAGAATTCCTTAAATATCACACAACTTTACACTCCAGTGTAAGAAGTTCTGTGAAAATGCAAAATGCTGAAAAAGATAAGAGTGATTTTATTTATAATGAAATCAAGGCTAAATAATCTGTCATGTGGATCCAAAATGCAGACAACTCATAAAGGCCAGAGTGGCTTCACATGTTAACATTTCTCTTGTTTTAGTTTTGGGTGTTTGTACTTTGGTTCCTGGGGAGTCATTTAAGACTATGAACTGCAAATAATTTTTTCATTCATATATAATATGTAGCTGTAAAATCATTCCTGAATCAAACTGTAGTATAGCAGCATTACATTTAAAGCAGTATGTGCTGTTAGAAACAATGAGATGGACTGAAGTCTGAATTTCTCTTACCATTTCTAATATAACAGCTTTCTGATACAACTGATAGCACTGAAGAAATTATCCTTTTATGGCAATGCAATTCAATTAGATTTTCTGGGCTCATTCCATGCATTCAGTTCATAGACTAACATATAATGGCCTCATGCAGAAATGATTTCTTGTCATTAAAGATGATGGTTTAGCCTTTTTCTTAACACTCTGCTAAGGTGATTTGAGTTGTGTTTTCTTTGTATTTATAAAAGCTATCACAGTGTCCTTATTTGAAACAAAAAAAGGCTTCCATTTTGATTGTGATATTTGTTGACACCCTACCAGGCAGACACTGATTCAAACACAAAAAATGATCATTTCAGCACTGAATAAGCTTTTGCAATGTGATTCCATTTTTCAGTTTGAATGAAGGTTTTGAAGTTTTTGCAAACCTCTTTTTGCTTCTGCAATCAGATTTTTCCCTTTATCTTCTATGGAGAGAAAACAGCCAGCTGTTATCATCTCTCATGAAACACTAGTGGCTTACGCCTCTAAAGAAACCTACACTAGATTGCGTTCAGACGCAACTGAAAACCATATGATGAGCTACCTGATGAAAGTGCACTTCAACCACATTATTAGATGTCTAAGAGACAGTCATTGTGCAAGTCTGCAAAGATTTCCAAGACTTACACAGTGAACAAAGACCTTCTTTACAAGACTATCTAATAAGTTTCAATGGAACTAGAACTGGCTTGAGGCAAAGTTCAGAGTAATCCAAAACCTTGAATGACCAGAGATTTTCTTCACCTTTTTTTCTTAAACTGCATCTTAAGGATGCTAAACAAGTTGAGATTTAAGCCTCTTAGCTTTTGTAGGTGACATTACACAACTGACACTGTTTAAATTTATGATGACACCATTCACTGGCTTGAAAGACATTCAGAATTGATCTAGACTTAAAATAAATGCCAAAATGACAAAACGGATATCCCAGTACACAGGACAGTAAGTAGCAGTAGTGAAATCAGAGCATGGTAGAGTTTTACCTGTGTTTGTGGAGTTTCGTCCATGCCAGTGCTTGTATTCACACTGATGTTAAAGCACATGCACCTTAACCATACATACTGTACAAAAAGTCAACGACTCACAATAACAGTTGGTTCCTAAGTACAAACTTCTCACACCAATACCATTCCATGGACTAGAAGCATCAATGCAAAATGAAACATGTGACAAGTTTTAAGGTCAGAAAGAGTAGTTCTAGGAAAGACAGGGCACACAAAAATGGAAATATTTACAGAAAATGAAGACGTTTATAAAAGGAAGCTAGGCTTTGAGATCCAGATACGGGATGAACTCAGGTCGAAAGAATTACAGTGGTGGGAAAACTGCAGAGTACATCAGAAAAAGCACCAAGGAAAAAAATATTCCAGTTTACCTTGGAAACCATTTACACTAAATTATTGAGTCTAGATCTGGGTGAGCATAATGGAAGATCAGTCCCTTAAGTAAAATGAGTGAGTGGTGGTTGTTTTCTGAACCTTTTCATTGCTGCCAAACCCTGATGTGCAGGAATTAAAAAAATAATAACACCTTGTGGGTGTCTGTCCATAAAAAAGTATTTTCCCCAAAAGGAAAAGTGTGAGAGTTCATTTGGTTGCTAAACTATCCCTTTTTTCAGAGGCACACTACCTTTAAAAATTATCATTTGCTACGTAGAAAATAAACACTCGTTTTTAGAGATGATTTCTAGAGCTTTGATCTAATTAAAATATTTTTCTTTCAAAGATCAAGGAAAAGAAAGCCTGACTAAACCAAATAATAAAGAGCCATGTACACAAATCATCAATTTCATATCTACACATACAAGTCAGACTACCAATAGTAATTTTTTAACAAGTAGGCTTCTTTATTCAGACTTCGTCTAAATATGAGTCTTCCTGTAAAAAAAAAAAAAGTATTTTACAAAGAGGGCATCTTAATCTTTCAAAATATTTCTAATGTTATGATTTACTAAATTTCTCAATCTCCAGTTTTGTTTTCCTCGACTTGAGTAGAATATGTTTCCTAACTTTGAGAGATAATTGGTCTAAATATAGGTGTGTATATAGTAGGTTAGTAACAGAAAATCTACCTCTATGTTTAAACTTCCGGCTAAAGACAAAAATGATTAAGAAATTACTAAAAAAGCTGCTGTGGTAAGTTTCTAAGCTTACTTATGAAATGTAGGTAATACTTCAGCCTTACTTGGACAAACTGGGGCTAAAAAAGACCTCAGCAGAGAATAACTTCCTCCAAAAGCAAACCAGGTCCCACCTGTCAGAGGCAGGGACTTTGAGCAAATCTGTGCTGCAAGGCTAGGATGCACATCCAGTCAAAACCAATTATTTGAGCCATAAGAGATTTTCCTAACATCACTGTGAGGCAGCTCTAACATCCACGTTTCTGTAGCTTAATATAACAAATGCCTCTTGGATTATAGGAAAGAGTTTCTTTCCGGTTCCAAATTCACAAGGGATTTGTATCCAGCAGATCACAAGAGCTTTTTCCTTCAGTGCCAAAGCCTATTTTGCTGCTGGGCACAGTAGTCCTTTGAAAAACCTTACTGCCTGTGTAAAATAGTTATTTAAAGGGGTCATTTTGATATGCTTGGTCTCTGAGCAGCTAGAAACAACAGCATTTTCTCTTTCATAAACCGCATGCAACCTGCACAAACTCCTACATACACTTCAACACAGGCAGACCTCAGGGAGTGAAGAGAAATACTTTGACTGCCAACTAATTAGTGCAGGCTGTCAACTCTGAACCCAGGCAGTTGGTAGTGCCACCGAAATCATCCATTATCTCACTACTTTTTCTGTCCTTTGTCAAAAGGCTATTGACTGTTACGCAAATGCTCATGTAGGTATTACTTACTGTAGAAAATAATATCCATAGAGAAATTTTCACTAAAATAGCAGCATTTTTTTCCTCCCCCCCCTGCAAATTTTAAACAAGAAAGTACATGAAACTGAGAACTTTACCAAGACCCTCCATCACATGTGTAAGTTCACTTGTCCATATAGACATAATTCACACACATAGTTGTTTATATACACAGATGTTTATACACACAGTTGTTTATATATACAGAGTTGTCCGTATTAAGATCATTATTAAGATTTTACATAGCTTTGTCATATGAGATAGAATGGCATTTTAACAAGGTGTATCTAGTTGAACAAGATTACCTGAGACTTTTCAATATTAGGTATATGTATCTACTGTTTGAGGCTATTCCAAGTCCTTCTTTCATTTCCCAACAAGTTATCACCAGAACTACAATATATTACATTAAATCATTCACACTATGACGTAATGCAATCCAGTTTAGACTCCAAGACTGTTTAATCTGAGTTTAATTTTAATTTGACCTTCTTTTACCTTCCTGAAGGCAGGAAACATGAGTCATTAAAAGCATTAAATCCCAAGAATAGGATGATAGAAAGAGTCTTTGAAAAAGCAGAGATGAGTCTGTTAGAATCATAGAACCATTTAGATTGAGAAAGACCTTTAAGATCATGGACTCCAACCGTTAACCCAACACTGCCAAGTTCACCACTAAACCATGCTCTTAAAAGACAGGTCTACATGTCTTTTGAATACCTCCAGGGATAGGGACTCAACCACTTCCCTGGGCAGCCTGTTCCAGTGCTTGATAACCCTTATGGTGAAGAAATTTTTCCTAATATCCAATCTAAACCACTCTGACATAATTTGAGGCCATTTCTTCTTGTCCTACAACCCAGCAGCTTTCCAGCCACTCTTTCCCAAGCCTGTAGCATTGCATGGGCTTGCGACCCAAATGCAGGACCCAGCATTTTGCCTTGTTGAACCTCAGATCACTGGCCACAGCCCATTGATCCAGCCTGTGCAGATCCCTCTGTAGAGTCTTCCTTCCCCCCAGCAGATCAACACTTCCACCCAACTAAGTGTTGCCTGTTGCCAGCACAAGTGATGAAGCAGACTTGTCAAGCTTTCTTTCACTGCAAAAGAATGCCTTTTGACTTGTACTCTGTGTCACCTGCAGTCATTGCTAGTGTATGCACATCAGTGAATAGCCCAACATCAGTATCCTATTAGCTGACGATTATTTGTGACAGGCAGCAGCAACTGTGTGACTAGTCTATTTTCAGATCCCTCTATTTGTTGAACATTGATATGATGCAACCCTAGCCTAAAGAGAAAGATCAACAACAAGTCCAACATCCTACCTGCATACCTTGCCCAGCTCATTTATTTTTTTTATGCAACACACAGAAAACAAGGTGGGACACAATGCTACCTTTCCCACATACTGCCTTTGTTGCAGAAAAATTTGACAATCCTAGTACTGTCATTGATGAAGGATATTTAAATAAGTAGAGAAATGTTGATCTAAAGTGTCTTGACAGGCTGAGCACTACCTGTTCCTATCAGCAAAATTGTTATGCAGCAAATTACCAGAGCATGTAAGTGTTAACAGGCAGCTAAAATAGCAAAGAAAATTGTGCTCATGAGAACTGGAATTAGTACATTGGTACTAATATATGTACTGGGGTGACATTAAAAACCAACAAGGGGTAGACTCTTCTTTTTTGACACCCTTTGCAATAAATTCTTGCAATGTCATCTAACTGGAGCTAAGAGCAAGGGTTGCATTCTGCCAGCAAACTTTGTTTCTGCAAGTGAAACAGATTGAAATTGACAGGTGAGAAAAGTTATCCTTGTAACCATTATATGTCTGAGTAATTCAATTTTCTGCTGATTCTTAAGTTAGTTCTTCAGTGGTTACCAGGCCAACATATCACCTGCTAATTATATACCTGAAATACACTTTACAGTAATGAAGCAAGTCTTGTCCCTTGGGCTTATGAATGCAGCTGACACAAAGGCACCAAATGAGTCAGAAAAAATGTCAAAGTTGCATCTGATTGTGTAAGGACCAGAACATTATACCTGCCATTAACTGCTTGCATCCATCTTCCCTGTTCTGAGCAGCACCCAAGAGAAAAAAGGAGTCCACGCCAACTGCAGCAGCAGGGGCATAGCGACCACAATCATTAAGCTATGGGACACAGAAATAGAAATAAACTAGCAAAGTCATTACTTGTGCACTGCACAATCAGTTGTCTAAGGTCTTTGTCAAGCCTGTTGCAGCTCCCATTTTAAATGTCTGTGCTATGAGATTTTTCTTTGGAAATGTATTCCAGGAGCTCAAAGATTCTGCTCCTAAAAACAGAGAAGTTGCCAATCCAAACGAATCAAGATGGATGTAAATCTTGGAGACTGGGGTTTACATCCATTATGTGTCTAAGGCCATTATTATTTGGCCTCATGATGCAAATAAATATCTAAAAATAGATGTCAGTTTGGAATTCTGGTTATCAACAAACTAGAGTATTTAACAGCTGATTAAGAAAAGCAGTGCCTGATCTCATGTAAGCTCCCTAAAGCTGTTCTGGTAGGTATTTAATTTCTCACTATCTACTACACTTCTCTAATTCAAGTCTTAATATATAGCTGTTGCAAAATCTCTGTATTTATCTTCCCAACATTCCTAGACACCATGGACACCAGCCTATTAAAGCAAAATAGAAGCTACAGCCCAGCATTGCTGAGTCTGAGGTCTGAACTAGTGGACAACATTTTTAGAGGAACAGATGCACAGGTAGTGTCTTTTCTTAGTTCTTTAAAAGATCAATATTTCAAAAGGGTCTGCAGGGTGAGGTGAGCTTTAAAGGCAATTCACAATCAAAATAAATAATATCAGCCTGGCTTTTAAAAGGAAATGATCTTCTATCCTAATCTATAAAAATCATGAAAGTGTAAACCTTCTTTAGGTGCCACTTTGACTTTTGGATTTCTTGCTTCCTCGCTTTCTCATGCATGTGGTAAAACAGATATTGGTGGAATGAAGCTTGAAAAATGTTTACAAGGTTGGTGAGTAGATCATTCTTCTGAATTGATTTCTTCATCAATTGATTCCTGAATCTTCATCAAATTTGTGTTCAAGGGCTGAGTATTCAGTGCTGGCTAGGATTCAATTCATTACAGGAGAATAGATTTAGAATATTTAGAAGTATTTCAACAGTCTAGTCATTTTATTTTAATGTGAAATCGTAACTTCATCCAAGGTGTGTGTCCTACTAATGAAAAGAAATGGGCACTGGCTTTAACTCAGTCACTTTTACGTTTGTGTTGTCTCAGAGTACCTTACTTAGCAATTATTCAATGCTGATAACACTGCTTCAAACAAGTTTACATATTCCATTTATATTCTTCCTATTACTGCTCTATTAAAAAAAATACAATAAAAGTTGGTGCATAATTTTGTCAGACGCAGCAGGCACAACAACACTGAAGCACCTGAAAGTAAGTCCTGTGCCTACCACCAGTTTGAGAAACCTGAGGCATAAGGCAACCTTGTTACTAACGTGCATTTTCAAAGTAAGTATTCCTAAAGCAAACCTACGTTGCTATTTAATCATGGGTGACAGGCTTCCCATGATAATTAGCTTTAGGAAATTTATGAAAGAAACTCAGTCTTTCTGCTTTAACATGTATTGAGATAAGGAGGATTAGGAGCCAGAGGAGAATATTTCCCTCAATGGTGTTATATTGCACAGATAATTAAACCTGACAGATTTCTTTGTCTTTATTCGTTGACATTAAGGCTTACAGCCAAACTTTCAGGCAAGAATGCTCAATGCAAGGGACATTTCAAATAAAAGTATCCTAACTGTCCAAGGCATTGAATATTTGCAACTAGCTCAGATTTTTCTAGCTCAAAATTTGCAACTGAGAGTTCTAAGTTGCAAGAAAATATAGGGGGAAAAAAGCCATATGTTTTACGGACCACACAAAAACGATTTCAACAGAATTATCAAGCCTTGAGAGAAAGTTATTTGTGAAAGGTTCTTAACAGTGACCAGGAGATGCAGGGAAGACCTTGCTCAGAGAACAACATCACTACCTAGCAAACTTTTGTAGAAATTATTTATACGAAATAATGAGAGGCAATATGAGAAATTTGTTGTTCCCTAATGTTCAGCAAATATATTCAGATACTTACTTAAAAGCATATTGTATCTAAATGCAAAAGCTTACATACAAAGTGATCTGACTTGCATAGAAATAAACTGCACATAAGAGCTTTTAAATAAAAATAATGAAAGCAGACATATTATTTAATGTTTAAAGTTAAAGCTGTATGTCTAGAGCATAAAACTATTCATATCAGCTTTGGTAACTGCATTGTAAAGAAGACTTAACTGTCAGAGGAAAGACAGTGTCTTTCTGAATTATCCACTTCTCCACTTAACAACCTTCACAAAACTAGACTGTGCTCACTTATTGAAACGTAGTAAATGCTAATAATTAATGGAAAAGAAACGAAGAGACATCTCCACAGAATTGTGCAGCTGCAATCTCCCAAGAAATTGTTGCTTTTTTCCTAGGCATGGTGACAGCATCAGCTCTTCTGCAATACTGGGAAGACTCAAGGCATCCATCAAAAAAACCAATAATCTAGGATTTTTTGGCTTCTCCAGACTATAATACTTGACAGAAAACACTACTGAACATTAAAGAGCTTCATGTCACACATGAGTGCAAGGACAATCTCAAAGAATCTTGCACAGCCTTCTGCGTGACAAAACTAAGTCTGTAATTTTCTTAGGTATTGGTTTTGAATATCACAGCAGAGTAAGTTAAGGGTCCTCAGTTCATGTTTGAAGTCTGAAGGGTCTTTTCCTTAGAGAAAATAATTGAAATAAGACCACATTATCAAATGCTCTAAACGTGATCTTATGTTCTACCAGACCTGTGCAGCTTCACCAGTTCAATATAATCTAGTATAATTGTTTCATTGCTTTTGGGAGTTCTGAATTCATTGACATAAAGATGTAACAGATGCCATCTAGAAACAGGCAAGAGAATAGAGAAATGATGCAAATCTTGAGAAACAAAAAGACAGGCAACAGCAGAATATCAGCAGAGTTAAGAGTATTTAAGAGTATCCTTAAAAGCAGTACCTGTAATACAAACAGCTTAGAGTTTAAGAATCTACGTATAGAGAAACACACTGATACATCATTTCCTCTTTCCAGAATTAGTTAAGTAGTTAAAACATGCTTTTACCCTGGAAGAAGAGCTTCCTAGGCACAATGCAGAAACTGCCAACTCTCTTGCCTGCCCTTTAGGAGATTCCTTTCCAGGATTTCCCTGAAGAAGCTTGTCCCCAGAAGATCTGGCAGTTCTCTAGGCAAAACCCGGGTCACACCTGAAGTATTATGTCCTCTTCTTGGGATACCCAGTACAAGAGGAATATGGAACTACTGGAGAAAGTCCTGCAAAATACCGCTCATGATAAAGGAACTGGAATATCTCTCCTGTGAAGTAAGACTGGGAGAGCTGGGGCTGTTTAGCCTGGAGAAGAGAAGGGTCCAGGGGAATCTCATCAATGTATATAAATACCTGAAAGGAGGATGTGAAGAAGACATAGCCAGGCTCTTTACACTGATGTCCAGTGACCAGGCACAAACTATCAGGAAATACTTTTTTACTGTGTGGTTGATTGAGCACTTTCATGAATTGCTCAGAGTGGTTGTGGAGTCTCCCTCTTTGGAGATATTCAAAAGCCATCTGGACACGGTGGTAGACATAGAGCAATAAGTGGCTCTGCTTGAGCAGGGGGCTTGGACCAGGTGGTCCTTTCCAGCCTCAGCCATTCTGTGACTGATTCTACAAAAGTCAGAGGTGCAGTCATAAGCACCTTTTCTTCACTACACCATACAAGCTGGTGGCAAACCACTGAAATGATTATTTGTTGGAAGGAACATTAGCTAATTACTGCACCTAATTACTTCTTGATACAGAATTTTATAGTATGGCCAAGTCTTGAACCTCACCTAGCTCAAAAATTTAATAGATGAACTACATGTACACAAGTATGAGTGGCAAATGCTATTCAGAGGTACAGAGTTCAGCATAGAATCATAGAACACTTTGGGTTGGAAGGGTCCTTTAAAGGTCATCTAGTCCAACCCCTCTGCAATGAACATGGACATCTTCCAGTAAATCTGGTTGCTTAGAGCCCTGCCCAGCCTGACTTTGACTGTTTCCAGGGATAGGGCATCTACCACCTCTCAGGGCAAAGAGTTCCAGTGTTACACCACCTTCACTGTAAAAAATTTCTTCCTTAAATCCAGTCTGAATTTACCCTCTTTTAGTTTAAAATCATTCCCCCTTGTCCTATTGCAACAGGCCCTACTAAGAAGATTGTCCTTATCTTTCTTATAAGCCCTCTTTAAGTATTGAGACACCACAATAAGGTCTTCACAGAGTCTTTTCTTCTCCAGGCTAAACAACCCCAACTCTCTCAGCCTGTCTTCATAGGAGAGATGTTCTATCCCTCTGATTATCTTTGTGGCCCTCCTCTGGACCTTCTACAAAAGATCCGTGTCTTTTCTGTACTGAGGACTGCATAGTACCAGAGCACAAACAAAAAAATTAACTACATTTCCTCCTAGTAGAATTTGGCAAATATTTTATGGAAGTTATGAGATCTGGAATTAGTTGTAAAACTTCCAGTTATTCAGGAATAATGTGAAGAAAAAAGCTGTATTAAATACTTGGCTATAAACCTGGTTCATTATCAGAAATCTGATTGATGAATCAGTATAATATTAAATCTTGTTATAGCGCATCAGCAGTATTATTTAGCATGCACTGAGCAACTCATTAACAAAATGCATTCATGAAAGTTCTTCCACTGATGCATATAAATATGTGTATATATCACTGACACGTATTACACAAAAATATGTCTTCTATTGCATTTTTTGGCTTCAAGAGGAGCCATACGCAGGATTATATCTGTGATAATACATAAATCAAACTGAAAAGGTCTGAGACAAAGCCCTCATATCTTAGTATAACTTCATATCATGATACATCTTTTCCCTAGTGTTGTAAATATATAAAGTCTTTATTAAACCTCCTAATTTACTGAGACCTTTTGCAAACAGTAACACTCACATGGAGAATATGCTAAACTGAATGGTTGATTGCTGTCTGGATGGCAACAAGTGTACCTGGTGTCTTCATCTGAGTTTGACAAGTCTTCCTAAACTGCTGTTCTGACAAAATCTTATATACAGCTGTCCCTTGGTCCTCCCAGGGTTGGTAATCAATACATTGAGGCATGGAAATAGTACCTACAATCTGTCCTATGCACTTCAAGGGCTGCCTGAAGGGAATCTCCTAGACTGTCTGAAATTCCCACATGGAGAGCTCCTGTAACAATTTGTAAAATGTTTTGCTATGAAGCCAGCTAGACATTCAGCGAATTTCTGTAACTATAATTTCCACTTCATACTAGGTTGAGAATAGTTACTTTAGTGTTAGGTCGTGATACAAATGCTAGGTCCTATGGGGAATTTAGACATCTCACTTTCACAGAAGTGATCAGCTCTGTCTAAACCTAATTTTCACAAGGTAACAGATGTTAATACCTTCATATACTGAGAATGTCTCACCGGACCAAACCAGCTTTATAAGTCTTTGGACAGAGATGGGATTTCACACTTGAATTTCTTAGAATTAAAAATGTGATTAGGTGAGACCTGATACCTTACGCTAAATATGCTATTCATCTCCTGTTTCTGATTCCAATTGATATTAAGTGGATTATCTGAGCAGTTCTACTTTTAAACTGAGGTAGGCCTCATAATCTGGATTGGATTCTCCCTGTAATGCTGTGATAAGGTCCCTATTATTCTTGCAAGGACAAGCTAGTATATACTGGGTGCATAGTGCTGGTGATTCTCAGGGCCATTGCATTCAGCACCAAATACCCTGAGAGCTAGATTAACTCTAGCTGTTAGAGCTGTAGGTGCACTTTTTTCAGAAAGATAGTGGGAAGCATTCCATTTCATTATAATTATGATGTACAAGTATTGCTTTCTCAAATTCACAGAGGTTATTGTCATATAACAGACCAGATTCTCAGTGAAAGGAGCTTGACTTGAGTGAAACAGAAGCTGTTGACAGTAGTCTATAGTGATATTTTTAAAAACATGTTTTAACAAAACGCTTCCCCTACCTCATAGCATATTTTATATGCTTTAGATGAAGGCAGAGTTTCCTAGGATTCCTATGAGCCTTTGAGTAAATCTGTGTAAACCTAATAAAAGGCCGGAAAGTAAAATCACTTTGTATAAAAGAAGCATAATAAAAGAAAAATAAATCAAAATAAATCACCATTGAAAAAATTGAAGAGTGAAAAAACAAAACCAAACCAAACAAAACCATATGAAACAAACCCCAAACTTAGATTATGCTTCAGGGATTGTGACTGTATGGACAGAAAGGCAGAACTCCACTGCAGTACAGGTCTGTTGGCTCATGATTACAATTCAGAAGGTTCTCCCATATCAAAGTGTGACAGCAGCATTTAAAAAAAGCTTAGCAATGAAACAGGTTTTATCACCAGCACTACACACCACATTCAGGGAAACTATCTCCTTGGGCAGTCAAAGAAATTTTTATCTATTTAATTTGGCTTCAGTCCCAGGCTGTAATGATTGTTTTCCAGAGGAATGCTGCCAAATCCTATTCTTCTCCTGGAAACAATAGGAGAAGGCTTAAAAAAAAGTCAGAGAGACGTTTTTTCAAATGTGTGTTTAGCTACAGATAATCTCTCACCACTAATAATCACCTACTAGTATGTCATACATTAATTTTCTCTTACCATTTGTTTGATCTGAAGATAGAAAAGATTCATCTATTTGACAGCTCAGTCTCATTCCACATCATCTGATTACTCCACAAAACTACATTATCTTAAAAATAAAACCCCATAATCTTGCTCATCTACCACTTATCATAACAGTAAGGTCACTACAACAGTATTTTGTACTAGTAATCAATGTAGCGTGAAGTAGATGCAAACAAGTTAACTTATTTTGACAGCAATTCAGTATTGTGGTCAAAAATGAGCAAATCTATTGGATCAGCCCAGCTCATACACCTTAAAATTAATGTACCATGAAAGTGCTGGATACTAAACTGATATGGACAAAAGGCCAACAAGAAATGCCAGGATAAAAGATAGGAAATAAATAAACAAGTTAAGGTATCTAGATGTGTTACCAAAATATCTGTATCAATGAAAAACAGTTCTAAAGCTGGAGTAAAAAATTCTGAAATGAATGCAAATGAATACATTCCAATTATCTTTTTACATTTCCTGGTTTAAATAGATCCATTGCTTTAATAAATATTTTGACTATCCTCAAGATTTAATTTTCTGTTCTTAAACTTTGGGTTGGATTATCCATCAAAGTCAACTCAGATTCTGTGCTTTAAATGAAATAAAAAGGAGATATTAGCTCTGCCTTGATGGTTGCCAACTTATGAGTTAAATTAAATAACAAAAATTGAGGCATACCTATTGTTACAACCAAGATGATAGAGAACAGAGTGAGTTATTACATTACTATCTCTGTTAGCAGCCATTACTAAGCATATTATCAGATCCAAAGTGTGAATCATAATGGCAATAGATACTATTACACAGAGAAAGAAGTGAGAGGTCCTTCCTATTCCCCACCCCCCCCTCCATTT
>JANHGB010026980.1:22777-39299 GCA_026283785.1 Coracopsis vasa | reverse complement strand
AGTAACTTTTTCTGCACCAAGCATTACTTTTTAAGAGCTCTGTCCAGATATGCAGGCTTAGAAGGGATCAAAATAGTCTGGTTTCTATCAAAAATATAAGTGTTAGATAGCCTGCTAATGATGAATGCTTGGGGTTGGGTTTTCTTGTTGCTTTGGGAGGGGGGATTGTTATGTTTGTGTGTGTGTGTATAATCTTAGGAACTCCTAAGTGATACTGTTTCACAAAACTTGTAGAAATCTTGGGTTTTTTGTGTTTGACAGGTTACGGCTACTCTTGAAGTCTGCAGCAGATGCTAACATGAATGCACTTCGAGTATGGGGAGGAGGTGTATATGAACAAGATGAATTTTACGATATTTGTGATGAAATAGGAATAATGGTAAAAACAATAAGCACAGAACACTTATTTTAAAACTGACTAGAACTTGTAAAATAAAACTCCACTCTAAATGAACAAAATAAGAGAACTAATACAAAAGTCCTAGACATGTTTCAAAAAGTCTTTGTATATAGCAACCTGAGAAGTCAGATACAACCTGACTTTTTAAAAATTTCTTTTTAATTTGAATGGTTCCTGATTTACTGAGGCTCTCTGTTGAAACTGTAAGTGATATTTTGGAGACTTTATATTAGAGCCCCAGCTTATGTTTCTTCTTGTAACTAAAGCTACAAATCTGTTGCTCACTCGTCCCTAGTTCTCAGAATCTCCCTTTCATCTCCACTTCTTTTTCTCCACACTGTCTTCACCCCCTCTGTCTCTTACATTTCCCCGATGGGACTGTGTCTTTCTGTCTGCTAGCTTTTTTTTCAGACCAGAACTCTCATCTTTATGTACTGTACCTCTCTCCCAGTTCTACAGTTCCTACTGTCTTGGGAAAGAATGAGAGAAGAAATGAATGGCTGAGGGACTGGTACTAGTGATGCCATTCAGTGCAGGAAGTTGTTGTTTACACCGTAATGATGAACATAATAGAAGAACTTTTGTGGGCTGTAGGCATCAACAGGGACTTGCAACACTCAGTCAAGTAGTTGTGAAACATGTAGTGCATGGGAGGGGGTTATTCATGAGATCAAATATTTTTCTCACAGCAACCAGAGTGTGGGGCCCTGTAGCTGTGTTTAGGGCTTACCCATGTGAGAATAGCCCTGCTGAAGAACCTGAGTGTTTGAGGATATGCCCCAGATTGAGAGCAAAGGCCTTGCAATCTGACCTCAATGAAGATTTAAAGTCTGCTGTATTTGAGTTTTGTGCTTTCAGCCACCTTGGAGTTATTAAAATACCAGAGAAAGTAGTCATGCTTTTCTTTGCTGTGGGAATGGATTTTATTTCTTTTAGAAGTATTTTCTCCTTTATAGCAATAGCTGAAAAGGTTTGGGGTTTCTTGGTTCTAACTGTTAACACAAAAATATTTCACTTGGTCTGAAGCCAAGCATGGAAGGCCTTATCCAAAGGGCCATTTTGAACAAGCTATAATTGGGTATAAATGTAGCTCTAAGGGGAACACCTGCTGCAAACACTGATAACCATAGATGAGTCCCTTTGATTATGTGAGCTTGGAGGCACATATTAATAAGTTTTGAAAAAGTAGTCACTGGATGAGTGAAGGCCAACTTGAATCTCATATTAAAATCCAAAGAAGTGTGTTTGGTTTTACTCTACAGCATAAAAAGCAGGGAGGCAGAACCGATACCTTGCTGTCTTCTGCTGTGTGTGCCTGAAAAAAAAAAAAGTTACATCTATTTTAGTCATCTGAATGAGTGCCCTGATTTTCAGGGCTTCTGAGCACTTAGTGCTTTCATTTTTGACACTAGGCACCTAAGTAGGCCACTTAGATCTGTGCCTATACAATGTTCAATACAAGATTTAGATCTTATTTAGCAGCCAAAATAGTAGGTAGATGCAGAAAATCAGACCCATATTCTGGAAGGGGTGATGCTGGAGGCTTTTGGTTTTGTTTCTTCTGGTGGTCTTGCAAAGGCTTAAAAGTGCATGTAGTCAAACTGTGCTTAAGGAAAAAGAGGGATAGATCACTGAGGGGAAACAGTAAGAGAAAGTTTCTTTCAATAGAGAGTTTTGACTCAACATAGTCACTGAAACATTCTAAGTGGTTCTTCAGCAGCAGCTTTGCCTCTTTTGTACAGTGCTAAAAGTGGAACAATTACTTGCTGGATCCATTACCTCCTACTTTCCTGTTCCGTATCTTCAGTTTTCCTAGGGAACATGCACTGAAAACAGTCGAGGACAGTCTGTCTCTATTGTTTATGTAGTACAATGTTCAGAAAAATTTAGTCTCCTTTGCTTTAATGTGCTCCTTCAAGAGATCTTTCCATTACCATTTCATTACCATAGACCAGCAGAAATCTCAAAGTTACAGCAGTTTAAAAAATAGAACAGGTTAACAAGAAATCTTACCCATCTCACTGGGCTTCTTCCTTTTTCCTTTTTTGTAATTCTTTTCCTTCAAGGTACAAATGGAGTTCCTTGTTGAATTGAAAGGCTGGCTGTTCTCTAGTGGTATCTACTTCATCTTTCTTTGAAGAGAAAAATCATTATGTTGTTAGAGGATGTAATTTGTCCTCTTATTGGGTAATATTTGCTGGGTTTAAGATCAGTTTGTGCATTTGGTATGGAAGTGTTTTGTTAACAAATATACTTGGACATCTGGTAAGTGTGCTTGATACCGTGTCAGAAGAATTACTGTTTGTTTTTAATAAGTAGTGTGGATTTGGAGTTACACCTCCAAAGTAGTCAATACAGAACTGTTCCGTTCAGCTGGAAATTACCCCATGTTCACATTTGAGCAGTGCATGGGTTCTAATTATTCCATTGACACTTGCTGAACTCCATCTACTGAGCAATATTCCACTCACCAGTGGAAATTGCCAGGATCTGATTCCTAAGGGTAAATACTTTGTAACTCTGATGCTGAGGAAAGCTGCAGTGAAGTATGCACTTACTGAAGGCCATGGAGGATGTGATTATTTTGGTGGTACTTTCCAAGAATAACAAATATAACATTTCAGTTTACTTCTATTTTGAGATAAATAACTTCTGTTTGAACAAGGGATTGTGTATACAATTAACCTTATATTTTTAAAGTATGTAAAATTATGTGCTTTTTTTTTTTCCTTTTCCCTGTAGATTTGGCAGGATTTTATGTTTGCATGTGCACTATATCCAACTGACCAGAATTATTTAGAATCTGTAGGAGCAGAAGTTACTCATCAGGTATTGTGTCCATGTGTTGAAGCTCTATTTCCAATTATCCATTTTTGATTGACTCTGTAAGTTAGCTTTCAAAAAAATGCTTATTGGAAAGTGTTTATTGGTGTACCTTTATGTAGCAGACACTGTAACCTTGCTAAATCCTCTTTAACTTACTTGCAGGAATAGTTGGTCAAGCAGAGGTACAGGCTTTCCTCATGTCCAAACTGCCCTCTTTCAAGGCTGTTTAAGAGCATATACTGAGAGTCAATTCTAATGTTTGCAACGTACTTTAGCACAGAATTTACCCTTCCATATGCTTCAGTAGGTGAGGATGGAGGTACATATGTGCATGTGGTGGATATATGTCAGTATATTAAAAGTTTGCCCTTTTGTAAGTGTGTATTACAAAAGTTTAAGCCTGGTGGAGAGCTGAGGGAATAGTGAACAGTGCAGATAAACCAGGAATTGTAACCTAAGCATATATAATATGCATATGGACTTGTAATTCAAGTAGTAATAAAGTGATATTTTATTATTTTTAAGAGAAGTAATTTTGCTGGACTTCTGACACTGTAAGTTGTATTTCAGGTAAGGCGTTTAAAATCCCATCCATCAATTATTCTGTGGAGTGGTAACAATGAAAATGAAGCAGCAATTGCAAGCAACTGGTTCTCCATACCTTATGCCGACAGAAAAGTCTATATCAAAGATTACGTTACGCTTTATGTGAAGAACATCCGAGAAATAGTTCTTGCTGTAAGTGATCTCAAGAAAATGTAGGGGGATATGGCTTGATAGAAGGTTTTAATGTTTACAGTTTGAGCAACTTGAAATCTCTTTTTTAATTCTTTTGGGAAATGAAAAAATTACTTACATCTTTAACACTTTGTGATAGGCAAAGGAAGATCTGAAAATGGTCTTGCAAATGGATTCTGCTTCTTTTTTTCCTTCCTATTTTTAATACCTCCACAAATGCCTTGACTTTCAGTGGACAAAAATCAACTTGCCCATTAACTAATTAATCTAGATGATCAGATTATCCTGATTTTTTCCTTTATGTGTGTATGTAGACTGGAATTGATTTAGAAGTCCCAAACTGATGCATAATTTTCTGTTAACCTAAAAATGCTACTGGCCTTTTCCTACTCAGCCCTTGTATAGTATGATCTTCAGAGTGTGATAATTTTAGTCTAATCTCTGTACTTTTCAGGATGAGATACGTTTCATGTTAAGAGGTTTATGACCTGAAGTTTCTCCTTGGCAAAGACAGGCACTCAGTATGTAGGTGACAGCAATATTATTGCTTGTTATTGGAAGCGGCTGGTATTGTCAAAATAGTTGTACTCTGAAAATACAGAATACCTTTTTACTGAAAAAGCTGAGATATGAGGAAACAGTAAAATGAGGCCAGATTTGAAAGAACTTGCTGAAAAGGATCACGCTCTTAAGGGCATTTATGTATTCTAAATGGTAATGGTGTCTTATATTCCTGTATTTCTGTGAAATACAGATTTTTGTATTTCAGTTAGTTTTTTTTTGAAACTGAGTTGTTGGTAAAGGTATGCTGTGGTGTTTCGGTTATTAGCTACGTGAATTGGATGGCCAGTGCATGTGCAGCAGAGTGTTCTGGCCTGATACTGTGTTTTAGTTACAGATCACTTGTGCAGCAGAGTGTTCTGGCTTGATACTGTGTTTTAGTTACAGGTCACTTGTGCAGCAGTGTTCTGGCTTGATACTGTGTTTTAGTTACAGATCACTTGTGCCGCATCACTGCCCAAGACAGACCCTCTTGTATTTTCAACCCATAGTATAACTATTTTGAGTGCCAGAAGGAACCATACAGTCAAATAATTTCAGGTCCTGGTAATACAAGCCAGCTGAGGAAACCTGTAACTACTACTAGCAGTACTGGACTGTATAACTTAAAAAGAACTTCCAAGTTTGAGCTAAAGACTTCAGGGAACCCAGGATATCCTGTAGTAAATTGTTTCAGTTAATTATTAATTACTCATGTAAAAAAAAAAAAAAAGGGGGGGAGGAAAAGAAGGAGGAGCTGGACTATTCCTTAAAATGAAGCACATGTCTAAGTACTTTGCTGTATTGGAGCCAATTGTTGTAGCTTGTGATTGGTAACTAACTTGGGCCTCTGTCTTACTACAAGTATGGTAGTAAATTACTTATACCTGCAAAAGGATTCCTTCAGTACTTTGCAGGGTACTGCTAAAAGATTTAGTATACTAAATCTACTGAGGCTATAAATAAAGGCAGCTCTGAACAGTTTGAAATGTTACCCTTTTTATAGTCTCATCTGTCTTAACATGCAGAGCCAGCCAAAGTGACAATAACGTGCAATGCTACCATGAAAGCATTAGTAGCAGAATACCTTGGCTTTGTTAGAACTAAATTTAGGTGACTACTTAATAAGAAGGGAAAATCATGGCCTTTGTTCCTGCAAAAACACTGAAAAAGTAATGATTTTCCAGTAAAAAAAAAAAAAGTCAAAGTACTCAAATATTAATGTTCCTTGAGTTTATTTTTCATGAGGCATACTTTAAATAGCTTTCATTAAGAATTCAGAAGAATGTAAAGATAGAAAATCTCTTGATGTGTGGAGAGAATCCCTTCGAACAGCAGAGCAAGCAGTATCATCCCCAGCTGTCCTCCAAAAACATAAATAAGAAGCTAATTAAGTAAGTACAGATGATGAATGTCAGGACACAAAGGGGAATGTTTTCTAGGTGGTGACTCAAATTTGGAAAAGGCATGTTCTCCTTCCTGCCCCGCCTTTTCAAAACATGGTCTGCATGTTCTGATGATAAAAGCCAATCACTTTGTGATGGGATTGTCATTTTGTTTTGTTTTTAAATTCCAGGAAGATAAGAGTCGTCCTTTTGTTACATCCAGTCCCACCAATGGCTTAGAGTCAGTTAAAGAAGGTTGGATTTCTCAGAATACTTATGATACCCATTATGGTGACACTCACTTTTATGACTACAGCATTGACTGCTGGAACTGGGCAGCATATCCTAAAACTCGTTTTGCTTCAGAATATGGATTTCAATCATGGCCTTCCTTCAGTACAATAAAAAAGGTAAGGCTGGACTTGCACACCTTACTGTCCCCTCTGCTCTCATTTAGTGAGGGCAGTGAGCCTCTTCTCAACAAAATACAGCATCTGAACTGTAGTTGGGATAATACAGAAAGCAGAAAAAATAGAAAGAAACATGAAAAATGCTTAATCATGCTGAATTTTAAAATTTATTTATTTTTGTAACTTTTCCCAGTTTCTTTTACTTAAATAATTTGGAGCTTTTATGTACTGCATATAAGAGAATTTGGTTTTGTCTCCTGTTGCATTTAGATATTGTATATTCTATCTTTTTTACCCAGTTGGAACAGACACGTATGATGTTTGTCCATTTGTTCAGAGAGAGGTGAATATCATGTTGATACTCATACATGCAATTAAAAGGATTTCAAAATGTACCTTTCAATTTGCAGGGCAAAGTATATTATCCAAGACATCATCAGTACATTCTTTGATATTAATAGCAATGAAAAAAAATTCAATCCATCCTAAAAAGGAACAAATTTAAATAGAAAGATTTTAGAGAGATTGTAATTACAATGCAAGCTGTCAATAACTGTATGAGCTACACTGCAGTGTTGTCATTAGTTGAAAAAATCTGTTTCATGATTATGTGTTTTCAGAGGCAAGTTTTGAAAATATGCACATCATTAGACTTTATAGCCCTACTAACTTCTGTAACTTTTTTTGCCGAAATGTGTTTGACTAGAGCTCTTTCTTCCATCTTAATTTAGAGTGCTCCTGCTTTACAATGAATGCAAGGAAACCTCGAAGGCACCTTGGCCAAACTGAACTTTAGGAAGAATATGCCGTTCTTTCTAATGGCATATGTTGAACTAAAATATCACTCTTCTGGGTTCAACAGCAATGTCTGCTTTCATTTATTTCTATAAGGAGTATAAGAAAAGGGTGTTACTCATTCAAAATCCTTGCATGACTGCACAAAGCACTATAGAAATATACTACTATTTTTAAAGGTTTTTGACAGTGTCAGTGGGCTGTAATATGGATATCCTTTCCTGAATATCCTGTCAGCCATTAAATACACATTTTGCCTTTTCATTCTGATCTCTTGCTTTTGTGGGTTTTAAAAGGTTTCCTCCACTGAGGACTGGTCCTACACAAGCAATTTTTCTCTCCATCGACAACACCATGAAAGTGGCAATGATCAAATGCTTCAACAGATTGGGTATCATTTCAAGCTTCCTCAGAGCACAGATCCCATAAAGAAGTTCAAAGATACAATTTACCTCACTCAGGTAACACTGACGTCTTTAGTATAATACTTGTCAATACTTGTTCCAATAGATACTGTCAGCTTAATCTGGGCCTATTATTTTAGGTAATGTTCCGTCATGCAGAAAGTTTCTGCACTGAAGCATTGAAGAATCCGGTTTAATTTGGAACTAGCTTGTCTCTAGCTTGTTGGAATGCTTCTTGGGAAGTTTCCCAGAAACTGGCCCAACTGGGAGATAGGCTGGCTGCGTGTGCTACCTTGGTCCCTGTCCCCCTGTCATGGCCCACTCATGAAGCTGGCTTGGGGATGCAGGGATGTGCTGCCTTTCTTGGTATGCAATTATTCCTAGCTCTACTCTTTTACTTCCCATTCCAGGGTGGGTATGTTTTCCTTTTCATGTGGCCCCTATAGGCTTACTGCTTTGATTTTTGCCACAAGGAATACATGAGCTTTTGAAACAAGACTATTTCTAGAGAATGCGGTTCTCTATGAATGAGATTATTAGTAGCTTTTATTTGTTATGGACTCATTGGTATTTTAGAGAATCTATTTTGTTAGGAAGTTTTTTCAAATCAGTAGGTTGTATTTTGCTCTTCATCTGTAGTAGTTTACTTCATGCTTGTTTCTTCACGATTCCTATGTGACTTTTAAATGATGTTAAGTGACTTTTTAATGATGTTAAAAGTTTAAAGTGCTGTTACTTTTTGTCGTGTTCCAAGAATTTCAGAAACCCTCTTGATGGGAGTAACTGCACATTCACTAAGTTTTTAATGTTTGAGAGCTGCTGTCAGCAAGTTTTGTATAAAGCCAAAACAACTGGAGAACTTTAGGCACTGATGACGAGAACAAAGCTAGGTGATGCTGTGAAATTGAAAAAGAGGGTAAAACTTGCTCAGTGAGGTTCTGACTCAGAAAACTGTGAGAATTTCTGCAGGGTTAAGTCTGTGAGGGCCTCATTAACAGGTTAAAAAATTTAAGAATGCCAAAGTAAGGATAGCAAAAAGGATAAGAAGATTAAACTTGGCTCTAGTGGTTAACTAGAAACATTATCTTTACATTTTGAGCTCTCCTAGAGACCTTTTCCTCTATTTTGAGACTATCTTTTAATACCTCCCCAGCCTAGTACTATGTGAAGAAAATAACAGGCAGTTTGGCTTCTATTGAGAACTTGGCCAATTAAAAATTCTGAAAAATGTTTTTTAAAGACAAGGTGGGAAAACAGAGAAGTGGGAGTGCAAGTGAAAAAAGGTTGCTCTTTAGCACAGTTTTGAATACACACTGGGAATGTGTGTTATGTGTTCTGAGCGTAGGGATTTGGACATCATGGTAACGTATACTGGAGGTAATGCACCATTACATCATTTTGCAACCCTTGGGTGTTTTCCTTACATTAATAAAAAGAATATATTAAATTTATCTTTCCCTTGTCTTACATTTGCCTTTCAAAGACTCTGTTGTCCAGTGACCTTCACTGGATGGAAGGCAGAAAGTAGCCCCTGCAGAGTTTATCTAAAAATACTGCTTGTAAAACTATCAAGAGCTGCTAGGAATAGATCTTCTTTGAACAGAGGCCCACAGCACTGCAGGTGTATACTGTTAAATGTTAAAGTTATATGCTGTTGCTGTGAAGTTTGTGTTGTATGTTAATATATGCACATATGCTTTGAAAATAAAGTAAAATACAAAATGCAGTACACAAAAAAAAAAAAAAGTAATTTTTTATGTGTTTGTTGACCAAGGTGATGCAGGCTCAGTGTGTAAAGACAGAAACTGAATTCTATCGTTTTAGTCAAAGTGAAATAATCAAGGGAGAAGGACACACAATGGGAGCTCTGTACTGGCAACTCAATGACATTTGGCAGGCACCTTCATGGGCTTCCTTGGGTAAGTATTGTGACAGTCTGGTAAAAAGCATCAGCTATCAGGCTTGTTTTGTTTCCCTCATCTGGAAGTATCAGTATATGAAGTATGGCTCTGTTGTGTCTCTCGGGCAACTTTGAACATGTTTTTGCCAGTCCTTTACAAATGCTTTCCAGAAGGGTATTTTTCAGGATCATCCTAATAGTCTGTGAAGATGGAAGAGGGTAAAGGACAAAGCAGTTCTTTTTCCGTGGAAGTTTTGGTGTTTAAGTTCAGATTCAGCAGCCATGAGCTCTTACCATTGTTTTAGCAAGGTTTAGTTTAGAAAAGTGACAATCATATGTAAACCCTAATTTCTTAAAAACTCATTTTGTTTAAGCAGTATTCTCATTTTTCCCGAGGATGTAATATCATTGAAGTCAGACAGAGCTGCCTATTAGGAGTCAGTAATGGTTAAGATTGAAGGCACAACTCCCTTGTGAGGTAAACTTTCAACTAGCCTTGCTTTTCCCCTGTAGAGCTGGATCTTCCTGAAACTGTATGATATATCATACAGGTTTTTCCAGAGAAATATTGCATTTTTTTCATGTTTTTTTTTTTTTTTGAATTAGAAAGGTCAATTCTTTTAAAATTGGAGACTTCTAAGAAATTCTGTTTCCAGAAAAGCCTGTCCTAGAAACTTGCCATTATATTTACTGGCTTAGGCGTATGGATGCATGTATGTACCCACCACCCTGGGTGAGAATGGACAGAGAGGGAGCTAGTAGGATAGGAGGGTAAAAAGGAGCAGCAAAGGTGTAATGATATTTTCCATAATTCCGACAAATTTGGTTGATTTTGTTCCCTCCTGCCCCCATTGTAAAATGATCAAAACCTCTCCTTCAGTAGGTAGTAGTGCACTGTCAAAACTGTGACACTGTTCTGAGCAGGATGGGATTTAGTATGTAAAGGCTGGGTATTTAGATTTCTTCTGTAATCTGTTGGGGGAGAGATGGTTATCTCCAGAGTGTGATTTATCATGTCCTTAGCTGTTTAATAAGTGGGATGAATTATCTTCTTCATGCTGAATTTGATCTTCATAGGACCTTGTATGACACCTCTCACCCAGCATAGCTTCAGAAAAGCTCTTTATAGGAGAATATGACTAGCTGAGATGTGGTGTGTAACTTAGTGTCAGGTGAGGTGAATCACTCAATGACTAAATTATTCTTTGAATATGCTATTTATGCACATGATATATTATATATATTGTTTTTTCCTTTTAGAACACAGAATAGAGTAATCAAACATGTAAAGAGATAAATCACTTAGTAAGAAATAGAGGAGGAATGTGTGGTATGAGGGAAGTGGCTGTGTTTTGTGTTCTGAATATTTTATCTAGAAGTCATTTTGAAATAGAGAAGCTGTTTATGGCAGCTGTATAGGACTTGGGTAGACTTTCTTTCAATTTTAGTTATTTCTCACATATTCTGTTTTTGAAAGTCTTTAAGAATTTAATGTGTGAAGAAATATGAGTGAACTAGAAAAAGCTAAGAGTTCGTGTGAAGTTCTCGATCTGTCCTTAGAACAAAATGCCATTTGGCCTTTCTTTAAATGAAAAATAAGCCCACCTTATCCTCCCCCTCTTTCTCCGAGAGGTTTGTCCCTTTCCATTTTTCTTTTTTTTTTTTTTTTCAACCCCCCTCTCCCCTTACTCATCCACACAAAGTAACTGCAACCAATAAAGAAAAACAAACCGGTAGAAGAAACAGGCTATTTTATTTAAATGTTAGTGCAGTGGTCCAGCTATAATACTCATCTTCCTGGACTTTCTAGACTGGTATCAGGAAATGGAATATCCCAGTCTTCATTTTTATGATTCTAGCAATGGCTGATGCTCTTAGGCATTAAGTACCTCAAGAGAAAAGGGTGCTTGGAAGAGCTTCTCTTTGTAAAGACAGGTGTATATTGATAGATGAAGTGATCGTGGAGACCATAAATGTCTTTTTAAGTATAGGGCTTACATCATTGTCGAAAATATATCAAATATTTGAATTATTCATATGTTGTTGAAGTTAGTTTACAGAAAAGAAGCTCAGCAGGGATACAGCTGTCCCTTTGTTTTGTTGTATTCCCTTAGTGGAATGAGGAAAGGTTTAATATTCATTTAATTAGGCAGTGTGGTGAAGGAGTTTTGAAATGCTAATGGATGAAATTATGCAAAACTTCAGAGAAATTAGTTTTATTTGCACTTCAAAACCACATTTCTGCATCTTGTTAGATGGCACAGTAGTATCACAAATGGGTGCTTCTTGTTTAAATCTCTTATTTCACAGAGAGCCATGGAGGGGCTTACATAATTTCCCATAAAAAGCGGAAGTGTTTCCTCATTAAGTGGGGAGGGAAGAAGGTAGCAAATGTTTCTTCTTTTTAACTTGGGATTGAATGAAAACATGGCACAGCACTCTTGTCGTAGTACTTCTACCTTCAGTTCAGAACTAAACAGCTTTTACCACAACTGGGTTTTGACTGTTAATGCCTAGTTGTGGAGCTGGTTGTGTCATGTTGAGAGCTTTAGCATCTATACAGTGTGTTTTGGTGAAAAGCGCTGTGATACACCTGGCAATTTACCTCACTCCCACACAAGTGTTACCTTGAAGTACCTGACTTTGTTGTTATGAGATTCCCTTGAACAGATAACTGGCTTTTATTGCAGGCTTAATATTTAGAGCCCCTGGTGAGCTGAAACTACAGGCTATTGCAGAGAATAATAGATCTGAATTCATGAGTCTGAGGTGAGGAAAGAACTAGCAGCATGTTTCTCAGGTTGCATTTAATGGTGTGAAGTGATTCATTTAAAATCTGTTCTAGGGAGAACAGTTTGTTCTCACTCCTGCTATCAGTGTAGAAAACTTCAGGGAAGACTCAGAAAACAGGATACTGAGGTCTCATTATGAACCTAATTTTAGTTTCCTAGTTTGAAGTTTGGATACTACAGAGAGTGCAAACCCCATGTTGTTATCAGAAAAAAATTGAGTAACTCTGATTTCTTAAAGAATTTGTTTAAATGTTGAGGGGAGGAGGAGAAAACCACCCTAGGGCTGTTTTAAATAACTTTTGACTGTTGCCTTTGGGTGTGCATGTCTGCAACAGGAAAATTTAAGCCCAGAGATTTATCACGATAGCTCCTTGATCTTCAGATTTCTTACATCCATTTTTTGGGACTGGAGGAGTATTTCTCATACAATTTGCCTATTATCAATCAAAAAATGTGGCTCTGTTCTTAAAGAAATCGAGACAAGAGATGAGCTGAAGAATGTGGTTTTTCTTTTACCTGTGAGCTTCAGTTTTCTGTCCTGTCTGTAGTTACTTTGACAATTGTATTATCAAGATGTTTTGCTGCAAAAGTTGTCTTTGGAAGACCCTTTCTGTGTGAAACTGCTACAGCAGTTGAGCTTTAGTTCTTCAAAATGGCTCTAGGTTTTTTGGGAAGGGAAAGAACAACCTTAAAAAGCTGATCTCTGAGGTAAGTAGACTAGTGATGTTTTCAAACATCCTCCAAAAGTACCCGTAGTAGTTGAACCCTAGAATGAGTTTTGAAATGGTACGAACTTAAGTCTGTGGTTTGTTTGCTTTTGTTAGTTGGTTTTTTTTGTTTGTTTGTGTTTCCCTGTGGGATTGTAATGCCAAGTGTAGTCCAAGTTGTTTACTGTGCCAGTTTCTTGAGGATGTTTGTATCTGCTGCTTAGGTAGCAAAGCTTCTCTCTTTCCCTCCAGTAACCACTGCTATGTGGTTATGTAATCCAGTTGGAAACCAAGGCACAGCAGAAATTGAGGGTAGGGCCTGTTCAAAGAGAAATGGTATTTTATATTACACTAAGTAACAGAAATTGCTCTACAACAATAGCATTATTCATTTTAATATTTAAGTTAGTTGAAACCTAGATTTTCGTCATGTAAATCAAGTTAAAAATTCAAGTCAGCAGGCACTGAAACCTCAGACCATGCTGAGTAACTTGTCTGAGCTCTGTGGTGGGCTCTTTCTGAGGCCTCCAGTGAGCAGCATCCATTGCACTGACAATTGAAATTCCTTTGAGAGTCTTGTGGCAGTCCTGAGGGCTTCAGAGAGTTCAACCCCTCCCAAAGACTGAGGTTAGGCACAGTGCCCATTGCTTTTATTTTTCAGATCAGATGCTTTCCAAAAGTTTACTTTGTTTCGCATAATCCGTTCCCAGTCCTAATCTCTCATTTTGTCAAGTTTCATGACCCTGAGAATAATTTGTTAACACTCCCTGGTTTTGGCAGAATTGTCCTTTGGACAACCAGAATTTTCTGCCAGGAATTGTCCTTGGAATGCAAGAAAATGGCTTTGTTCATATTGCCAAGTGATCAGGCTCAGTTAGCATGGGTTAATGAAAGGCAGGTCCTGCTTGACCAACCTGATCTCCTTCTATGACAAGGTGACCCACTTAGTGGATGAAAGAAAGGCTGTGGATGTTGTCTACATAGACTTTAGTAAAGCCTTTGATAACATTTCCCACAGCATTGTCAGAAAGAAACTGGTTGCTCATGTCTTGAATGGGTGTACTCTTTGCTGGGTAAACAACTGTTTGGATGACTGGGCCCAAAGAGTGGTGGTGAATGGAGTTAAATCCCGTTTGTGGCCGGCCGTAAGTAGTGTTGCCCAGGGATCAGCACTGGGGCCAGTTCTGTCTTTAATAATGATCTGGATGTGGGGATTGAATGCACCCTCAGTAATTTGCGAACACCACCAGGTTGGGTGGGAATGTTGATCTGGCTTGAGGGTAGGAAGACTCTGCAGAGGGGTCTGGACAGACTAGATCAATGGGCCAAGGGCAGTTGTATGAGGTTCAACAAAGCAAAATGCTGGGTCCTGCACTTGGGTTACAACAACCCTCTGCAAGGCTACAGGCTTGGGGAAGAGTGGCTGGGAAGCTGCTCAGTGGAAAAGGACCTGGGGGTGCTGAGTGACAGCTGAACATGAGCCAGCTTGTCCCCAGGCAGCCAAAAGGCCAACAGCATCCTGGCCTGTGTCAGAAATAGTATATCCAGCAGGACCAGGGAAGTGATCACTTTGCAGTACTTGGCACTGGTGAGACAGCACCTCAGATGCTGTGTTCAGTTCTGAGCCCCTCACTACAGGAAAGATATTGAGGTGCTGGAGTATGTCCAAAGAAGGGCAACAAAGCTGGTGAAGCGTCTGGAGCACAAGTCTGACGAGGAACTCCTGAGGGAATGGGAGTTGTTTAGCCTGGAGTAAAGGGAGCACATTATTGCTCCCTACAACTACCTGAAAGAAGGTTGTAGTGAGATGGGGGTCAGTCTCTTCTCCCAGGTAACAAGCTTGTATCAAGTAACAAGGTAGGACAAGAGGAAATGACCTACATTTGCACTAGGGGAAGTTTAGATTGAATATTAAGAAAAAATTTCTTCATCAAAAGGGCTGTCAAGTATTGGAACAGGCTACCCAGGGAAGTGGTGGAGTCACCATCCCTGGATGTATTTAAAAGACATGTAGGTGTGGCACTTAGGGTCATGGTTTAGTGGTAGACTTGGCAGTGCTGGTTTAATGGTTGGCTTGATGATATTAAAGGTATTTTTCACCCAAAATGATTCTATCATTTCGTATACTGAACAGCATCAATATGCTGAGTGTGTTCATCACTTTATTCAACAGTCTGTCTGTTTTGAAGAATCTCAGCAGCTTATCCTGAAGTTTTCTTTCAAACTTCATCTTTTTGGTTTACTTCAGTACTATTAACTTGAATGCTTGTGGTGTTTTGTTGGCAGCAGTCTGATCTCATAGCACAGTTGAATCTTGTCTGGGTTTTCTAGGTGGATAGGAGCTTTTCTTGTCCATTCTCTAAGCTAGCTGGTTGTGAACTTGCTGAAAACAGGGTGATGTGCAAGTGCTAAGATGGCACTAATGCACTTTGCTCTCCACAAAATTCATTCATACCTATGTGGAGTGCAGGCAGAGCATGTTCAGGTCTGCCTGTGAAAGCCACAAACTCACCCTTTAAAGACTACATCACTCTGGATGAAGTCCTTAATTATGAGCTGTTTGAAAGTGCTAAGACCTTTGTACAAGCACCATAACTATGAAGTAATTAATTTCAACAAAAGCATATTACTGGAAATATTTTTCAGCATCAGTGGACTTCAAAGCTGTTGTATAAAACAAAAAGAGAGAAAAAAGAATGAGACTTTTCTTTCCTTACGAGATGATGCAGCTGACTTGCTACTTTTTTAGTTCCATTTCAATGACTAGATAATGGTTGAGCAAAGACAGAGTTACAATGCTGACAGTGGGTGCTAGAAGGAAAATTAATAGAGGAAGAAACTGAAGTAGTGTGCCTTTCAAAATGGTTGTGTGGCAGTGTTGCGTCTGGCAAAATTGCTATTTTTGGAGAGGATGCAACATTTGGTGGCTTTTACAGTTTGTTAATGGCAGACTTTCAAAATATTAAAAGTAATGAGGGACAACTTTCCATTAAAGAGGCAAAGCAAACTGATTAGCATATGTCTACGTCATGTATGCTGACTCCCGTAAAGTAAGTGTTGTCTCTAGATATTGGCAAATTCATTTTGCCGAACTCAGGGTTCTCTCTGGTTTAAGAGCTTGATTTTATTTTGTCTTTGTTGCTATTGATGTTCCTCTTAGGAAGAACTGAAAGATGAGGACTAAGAAAAGGGAAGAGAGCGCTTTGAATAAGACTGAAAGTCAGACTCTTTTGTCTCTTTACAGCGGTGGTGGTTTGTGACAATGCCACCAATGCCAGCATGTTTGTTTGGATTCTCAACAACGTAGGTGCTCCAGCTGTTTGCTTAATATATGGTATGCTGCATCAGTTTTGTTCATGTCGTTTGTGCTCAAGGCTTTAACTGAGTAACAGGACAGCAATGTTAAGACCAACACTTACATAATGTGACCTTTAGGTAAAGTTTAAAGAAAAGCTTGAAAGAGCATCAAATCCCTTCCAGATGAGATCCTTGCCTGGAAGAAAACAAGTGTAACTTCAGTCATTCTCTGCACCTGATAGAGATGAAAAAGGGAGGAGGGGAGAATATTGTATTGCTATAGCAGGACCAGAGTGCACAGGAAGATACTGTGTGCCAAGGCAATCTT
>JANHGB010026980.1:0-11552 GCA_026283785.1 Coracopsis vasa | reverse complement strand
GGGGGGGGGGGGGGGGGGATAAAAGGCCCAAAGCCTCTTTTGTTAAATAGACTGAAAATGAAATGCTGCAAGGAAAGAAGCTGCCAAACTGCCATTTAAAGCCCTTGAATACCCAGAGCCTACGGAGATGTCCCGCTGTTTAGTGCATGATCACCAACCTGATGAATACCTATTATGCAGCATTTGGTCATGAAGTGCTTAAGGAAATACAGACCCAGGTGTCTTTTGGTGGTTTAAAAGCAGAGCTGCTCAGAAATAAGTCTAAAAGGTATGAATCAGCAGCCAGGGATGTCCTGGTGACCTGCAGGATTGTAGAAACCTCAGTAAGTCTCTGCCAGCCCCTTCATTGTGCTGGAAATTCTGTGGCAGCAGAAGGTACATTTAACTTGGACAGCATCTCTGCCACGGCTCAGAAAGCTCCTCCATCCCCAGAATATGAGAAGCTTTGCCTTTTTCTGTTACAGCTGGAATGCAAAGAGAACACTGGACAAGTACATTAATTCAACAAAAGCCCTATGCCTTTAACACTGCACATGTAGGTTATGCATACAATAACTGAAAGAAAGTGGCATTTTTGCTATAATGCATCTTGTTTCTCTGGAATTAAGCAACATACTCACTAATCCAGCTGGACATAAAATCATTTCACAAGAATCTTTTTTCATTACAACAACTACTGCTCTTAACAATTCTCAAAGTTTCTCTTGATTCATTTTCTCAGGAGTGACGCCCAGGTTACTGAAGCCTAAGCAAGGTCAAGAACAACACTGTCAATCTCCATGAGCCAAGAAAACTGCCTGCAAGTGAGTTACCATGGTATGACACTGCTCTTTGCTTTTTCATCCTGAAATCAGATACCTATTCTGCATCCTTAGTAAGGCCAACATCTGTAAGTTACACTCACTATTTATCTCAGAATTAACATGAAACAAGAAGAAATACTGCTCAGAAATAGTTATTAGAGGAGTTTCTAGGTAGCCCAAAGAACTGTCTCATCAGAGTTTTGCTGAGATGTTAAATAGATGGTTTCAGCATAGATGAGTCTCTGCTGCTGAAATTATGAGAACTAAAAGAGACCATGAGTCAGAGGCTTTAGTTCCAAAGCACAGCTGCTCAGTAGTAGCTGATTCTTCTGGTCTTCCACGTAGAAGATACTTAAGTGTTAAGAGAGGTGGCTTGTGAACCTTTATTTATGTATGGTAGTACTTGGAAATCAGCACGATACTTGTATCAGTGCCAAAACCTTCCACTTGATAGCTATGTAAAAATGACAGCAAGGTAGACAAGAAAATTCATTTTGGAGTTTTATTATAAAAGTAAAATAAAAATAAGCATTTAAAAAGCACACTTTTTTTTTTCCCCTAAAGAAAGAGATATAAAAAACCTATTTACAATAGGAAAATGCCAAACTTGAAAAATGTTTTGAATAAGAGGCACCAAAGTTAGGTATAAATACATTATTTGAAATATACAAGATTATTTTTTTTAGGATCATCTTTTCTCTCCAGGTTGTCATTGTTGTGATTAAAGTAATAATTTTTCTTCGCCAGCTATTTTATGAGCTTTTTTCATGCAACTCTGCTGCAAAAACCATGAAGACTGCAGTCAGAAACTGCACCCTTTGATTGCTCTGTGTGCTTTACCTCTTCTTATTGAGCTGGTATTATGAACTAACAAGGAATGACTTTCATCTATAAAGGAAAATCCTCACAAGCCAGAAAAGCTCAGATAGTCATTCACAGTGTCCAGTCCTGTGTATTAATGTGGCAGTAGAGACCTAGTTCCTGTATATGGTGTGTAAATGAATACAATTTAGATGTACTTGGGGAAGCATGCACTGGCTTGGAGCTGAAGTTGCTGTTGGTTCAGGCTCATGTATGGTTCCTCCAGTGCACTTTTGGTTGTCATTTCACTTCCCTCTGGCCAGGACGACACCAATGTAAATGTCCTGTAACTGCATACTGCTGACTGATTATTGCTAGTCGGCTATATAATTGCTTTGCATTGAACTTTCATGTCCATGGCCCAGGGTCATTTTGCTAAGTGTTACTGATGACTTGCTGCTCAGAGAGTCCAGATAAGTAAAGCTCAGTTTGCGGAAGGAGGTCTCCACACCACTGTCACATACGCTTTCACTGTCTTGAAGTTTGCTGTTGTAGAGCTCGCCTGAGGGAGAGAGAAGAGGGAAATATATTATCATTTGTGTTGCTTCATTAATGTTGCTTTCAGAAAAGCCTAAGGAATGTAAACCAATACGGTTAAAGCTCTTCTATAGGATACTAGAATCTGAAAAGCTGTGCTGAATGTTTGGACTTGACCAAAGCAGGTAATCTGATGCACTGCTGGCAGAGACTGATGGCAGCTGCAGCCTGGATGGGGTGAGAAGCCTGGTGCTCTGCTAATTCTAGTGCTGTCACCACCCTAGTCAGGACTCTGCCTGAGTGTGGTAGTAGCAGGGCAAAAGGTTCTCAGATTCAAAGACTGTACAAGTGTACAGCCCCAGGATAAGGCTCCTAAAATATTATCATGTTATTTCACTTACAGATTTCTTTTTGAGACAAATACTTGAGCAATTTTCATTTATTAAGTAAGCCTGAAATACAAAGAAGTCATCAGCAGCTGTTTTCTGTGCAAGATCCACAAAAGGAGTGCCTGACTGCAGGACAGTATCCGAGCTGAAGGTACGACGTGGGCTCAAGCGTCAGTAGAACAGTGGTCATCACATTAGAGTTCCGTATTAGTTTTCTAAACAACCATCTTAAAATAAGTAAGTGACGTGATGCAATCCATTCATGTTGCAAAGCAGCAGAACCTCTCTTACCCTTCAAGATTACTCTAAAGAGGCAATATGTGTACAAGCACATTTTTGGATAGGTGTGAAGGTTCATTCTTGACAGAACAGTTTTCTATAGGGAGTAAACTGGCAGTGTTAGACCAGGATGGACTTACTGTGGTGTTTCTTTTTTCTTTCTAGAAATATTTACAATATTTCCACATAGGGTATAAGTTTCCACATTAGGGTGCTGGCAGCACTACCCGTGTTTGAACAGGGCAAACAAAGGCTATTGTTACTTACTTACAACATGACTGAACCTCCCTGATGCCTTCTCACAACCTCTGCTTTTCTGTTAATAGAGGACCTCCATAATTGAAGACGCTCAAAACTCAACGGGACAAGACATGGGTGACCTCGTGTAATGTAATACTGGCCCTGCTCTGAGGAGGTAGTTGGACACCAGCATGTCAGGCCTGGGAGATCATTGGCTAGTTTATCTTTTGAAACTTATCCCCAGTACATCCAAGGACAGTACATACTGATTTACCATCAGTAAATGGCAGATGTCTGGTTTTAGAAAAGGGAGACAGTATAATCAATACTGTAATGCAGGGCTACTGATTCAAATGGCCCATCTTCCCCCTCTCCTCTAGACCTTAGCAAATATCTGTGACAAGCAAGTTGTGCTCCAGTAAAGTATTTCTGAAACAGAGAAGCAGCTTGGGCACTGTGTGTAGGAAACTCTGATGTATGGACAGCCCAAGGTGAGGTGGGAGAACTGAATAATAAACATTTTTAATGAAGTTTTGTGGTCAGTTTTACCTGTCTCTCCATTTGCAAAGGTGGGTGGCGATGATAAAAGAAGAGCTTTTGCTGTATTGTCCTCCAGGTGTGATGAGCTTTGTGAGCTGGATAGTGCTTTCTGAATGATTTCAATGGCTTCTGTGTGATCCATCTGTCTCAAAGCAGCAATCAACTCCTGAACTGTGCCACCAGAAACCTAAGAGAGAAGACACCAGATGTTTACCATTAGCCAGGCTGGTAAAGCTGAAGGGCTGCACTATTTCACCATGCAGGAGGACAACATTCTTGACATGTCTGAGTTCTTCAGAACTTGTTCCAGCCACATTACCTCATAGTTATCGAGCAGAGTTTTCGATGGGAAAGGGCTCAACCTGAAGGCATTACTAAGTATGCCAAGACCCAGTTTTTGTGCTAGAGTGGACCAGTTTTTGTTTGGATCTGGCAATTCCAATAGTTTGTAAAGTTGCATCTTGGAGCTTTCATTCAGGTCTCTCAAATGTCCTGGGGAAGAGAGAAATATGTTAGTTTATTATTTATACAAATGGTGCACTGTTCCATTTCTAAGTAAAAACAAAGCCAAATTAAAGAGTACTTTAGTGTCCATCAATCCCAATGTTTACTAATGTAATACTGAAAACATACTCCTTTGTGTCATTCATTCTATGAATGAGGGGTGGAAGGGTACCTCTTCTCCCTCCTTATTTCAGTTACAAGCTATTGCAGGGCAATGTCTTCTGCAACTACACTTTCAGTACTCATTTACTAGAGGTATACTGTCAGTCATCTTTATAGATGTTACCTTGCATCAGTAAATCCTCCGAAACCACTGCTAACTCATAGGGTTTGCCATTTAATATGTCATACACCTAAAAGAATACAGAAACCTGATTAGTGTCCAGTATCTTGACAAGTCTCAGTATAAAGTCCTAATTCCATCTGTCAACGTGCAGTTTTTCTGTCTCAGGAACAACATGACTATAGATACTGTAGAAGACCTGTGCAAAGCTTGAAGGAGAAATCTTGAGAAGTTAAATCGCCCTTGCTGTATGTCATCTGGCAACTGTTTTCAAGATACAGAGGAAGTCTTGGCGGTAAATAACCAGCAGGAGCACTGGCTATTTGAGGAGTTATTACCTGTCTGCAACTAGTAATTTAAAACAAAGCTTAATTTTCATCTAATGCTAGTACCACTCCCCAGCACAATGATCAGAGATGCTTGACTGCTTGTACCTTACACTCATACCAAACCAAGTGGACGTAATCAGCTACTAAAGCACGGACCATGCAGCCTAATCAACTGTTTGGGTAGGATAGAAGAGTGTCTTTTCTCCGCACATTAAAGCCTGCAATTCTGAAGAATGCTGAACATGCAGCAAAGAAGCCCACTAGAGAGCATCTCTGAACATGGGCCTTCAAACACTAGCTGCCCAACCAGCTAAATACTTTTCCATACTAAAAACAGTAGTGCAGCTATTTCAAGAAGTGCCTGGTCGCTCCTGTTCAAGTAGTCTGTTAAGTGGAGCTTCCTTCCAATGCTATTTCATGGGGGGGGGGTTTGTGGTTGAATTAGTTTAAATTTTGATGGCAAATTAGTAGCTTGTCACCACTGAAATAACTGTGCATGCAGTGAAAGGAGTTAGCTGAGAGAGCTGTCATTTACTATTAAAATAATAGATCATGTACCTCAGAGTTAGCCGCCATATCCAGTGGTGTTGTTCCAGGCACAATCCCTTCATCATCATCTTCATCATCTTTCACGTCATCTGGATAAAACAATGGCTCAAAGTTCTCAATGTGAGGATCTGCACCTGGAAAACAAGTGTGCAAAAGGATTCCTAAGAGAAGGCTTCAACTTGCTTTGCAACAATATTTAAAATACGTATTCTAAGCTCTGAATGGCAAATTGGCTAATTTAGCTAATTTATCAACTAAAGTTAGATGCTGTCACATCTCTGTATAAAGCTATTCTCCATTATAAAGAGGGAAAACACAACACATGTTAGGGCCCAACAACTGGGCTGCGATTCTATCAACTGACTGAGGCCCATTCTTGGCTCACACTGAGCGTAGCATGTACATGATGAAGCAATGCTGTGGTGCTTCTTTTTATAGTGTCAGGGAAAATGTGAGTATTATTATAAAGACCAAACACACAGCCAGAGCAATGAAAGGCTGGATTTCTGTTTCAAAGGAGAAAAATCAGGTCTAAATACAACTGAAATACAATTTCAATAAATATTCAAACCTAACTCTTCCACAGTGATATGAAATAGGAGACACTAACAAGCTCATCTTTCAGTGACCTATTTTTTGTTTTTAAAGCAGCCCAATACTTATCCCAACTGTGTAACAAGGTCTCTTCTTTGCTGCTACAGATATAAAAACTACAAAAGAAACACTGAAAAAACTTCCAGGAGTGCCAAGTATTTTTCTTGACTAAAATTATTTGGCTTTTTAGCCGTTAGATGGTGCTACAGAGTAGTACAGCACCTGAAAGTAGGCCTTTCCTAAGGAAAAACAAACCTTCAGGCGTTAACATCTCATTTCTCCTGCTCATTAAAAGTTCAGTGGCACATTCTTATCTGCTTGCAGCCTTCTAACCTTAATTGTCACTGTGAAAGAGAACTCTCAAGCAAAAATCTATTTTCATACCTGCTGCTTTGAGAACCGCTGCCAATTTTGTAGAGCCCTTTCCAGCTGCTATGTGAAGAGGAGTTGTCCCATCATATGTAGTGCTGTCCACATCTGCATCACCCTGAGTTTTTATTGAATGACAGAAAGAAAAGTGTCACATGTCTGTACAATACAGCTGCAGAGACTCATGCTACTGTGCAGGCAAGCACCATTCCACGCCTGTTTGAGTAAAAACTCTCATCGTTGTCTGAAAAGAAGGAAGTAGAAAGTAACTCCAATTGTCTGCATACAGGAACAGATGGTGTGCTCCAGCAGGAGGCACAGCACAGAAACCCAAATAGCTCAGGCAGATGAAAGCCACTCTTCACCCCATGCACTACTTCTGCCACCCGATTACCCACGGTTTGTGGAGCGTGAACTGGTGTGCACAGAATTCCTGTTGCTCCTTATGAGAGCAGGTAGGCTGGAGGCACAGTCACACATGGGTACTGAGGAAAGCTACCACAGCCAGCTGTGGGTGTGTAGAATTAAGCACGCTATGATCAAGGTGTTTCAGAGATGAGACAAATATTCATAGATATACACAACTATCTCTCTATGCTCTCCTGAATCCACATTCCACTTCACACAGATGAAGCAGTTGTTCACAAGCATTTTCACTGGTTGCTGGGATTACTCAGTGCAAACTAAATGTAGTATATATGCTCAGGTCAGGGTCACAAACTACATTCCTCAACTTTGGCAAAAGATTCACCAGCAGAGCTGAACAGGTAGTAACAAGTAACATTAGCAATAATTTTGCCATTACACCAATTTAAGTAATCAAGTCAATAAACAGGAAAACCTCCTTACTTCTGTTCCTCTGAAGCACTTAGGGATTTTCAAGAGTTTTTAAATATGTAAGTGAAAAGATGTGGGAAAAAGAAATTCTGCCCTTACCTCCAGCAAAAGGCAACCTGCCAAGGGGATGTTCTCTTGTTCAACAGCTAAATGCAATGCAGTTCGTCCTGATTTTTGTTCCTGAGCATTAATGTTAACTCCAGCAGCAATCAGCTGTTTGAGGCAGGACATGCTATTTGCCATCACCACCATGTGAATTGCACTCAGACCTGCACAAAACAAATGCCATCCATCACGTGCATTAGTATTTAAAAAAATAGAGAAATGTCAGAGCAATGAGTTTTGAAGTGGCCACACTGTGACAGCTGTAAAATGAGTGAGTTACTGTAGTTATCTGAGCAGAAGTGACTGACTTTGCCTGCTAAAAGATGGCTTTAATAAACACATTCTTTGTGTATAAATTGGTACTAGTTGTGTTACTGATGGCAAGCCAAAGCCATGCATGAAAAAATATAATCAGCAGAACACAAGGTGGAACAGAAGGCAGGAACTAAAGAGCTCACCTAGAGCATCTCTGTCTCAAAGGAGAGGAGCTTTAAAAAGAAAATCTGCATAGTACTAAACCAGCAGGTATCCTGCACCAGCCCCATCTGCTACTGAACATCTCTGCTAGTCTGGGGAATCACTGGTATTTTTTACTGTCATCCTCCTGTAAGGTCACACAGCCCTCTCACCTCAAGATAATCTGCACCAGCCCAAAAAAGGAATGACAACGCCTTGTGTTTAAAAACAAAAGCCAACCAATCAACTAACCAAAACACTCCTCTCTCTGAGGAACTTTATGCAGTTTTTTGAATCCCATAATGACATTTTTAGGTCAGACACTTTACAATGTACTAGTGCAGGAGTACTACATTCAAATGATCGATGCCATTGAAAAATAGGAGTATTGTGTCTTTGTGGTTAGTTTATAGGTTCTAGTTCTGTATGGTCACCAAGTACCAGATATGAAACTCAACAGAGGTCCAGAAATTACGTTTGAGGGGATTTTATTTACTAGAGATGAGGAGGAAAGATTACTTCTGGAGGGATTTTTTTTTTAAAGCAGTGGTTGCATAGGGTACTCAGGAGGAACACAGTGCTTGATGTTTTGTGAGATTAAAGAGAATATACAGTAACAACATTAAAATTCATACTGTGTCACATGGCCATTACCAATCCTTATGTTCTGTAAATCAGAAAACCTACATGTCTGTGTTCCCTCATTTGTGACTACTGCAGGCATATAAAAGTCAAGGACAGCACATGCAGAATGGGGAAAGATGTTATTTCAAAGGTCTGTATCTACCTGTGTAGAGACACTGCGCTGGCTGGAAGTTGTGTTGGCCCCATCCCTGGCAGTGTTCAAGGCCAGGCTGGATGGAGCTTTGAGCAACCTGGTCTAGTGGAAGGTGTCCCTGCCTGTGGCAGGGGGGTTGGAACTGGATGATATTTAAGGTCCCTTCCAACCCAAACCATTCTGTGTTCTATGATGAACTGAGGTGTGCTTGTCTGGTAGTTACGTGTAAAATAAAGCCACTGTCTTTTCATACCTTCACCACTGGAAAGGTCGACCATTGTAGACATCTTCTTATGCTTGAGGAGTAGACTCAAAATCTTGTCATCTCCTTCAGCAGCAGCTAAATGTAAGACAGAATTACCGTGGCGATCCAGAAGGCTGACATCTGCTCCAGCCTTCAGCAAGTCTTCTACTACCTCTGCCTGCTTTGTGATTACTGCCAGGTGCAAGGGGGTCTAGAAGTGACAGAAGCAAACCATGAGAAGATAAGCAACAGCTACATCACTTCTACAGAAATCTCTTAAACCCATAAAAGCTCCTAGTGTGAGAAGATGTTGCTCTACTTCAATGCTAACAGAAATTAAAAGCTGGCATGTGTACATGTTTTTCTATGGCACACTACAAATAGAGGTTCTACTTACTAGAAATAAGAGCTGCTTTGCCAGTGTCAGCAGTTGGACTTTGGGAGGGACAAAGATGTTGCCTACTCTATAAGCCAGGGCACTGACCTGGCTGTTCGAGCATTGCAGTGCAAGGTACTTGGGAAATTAGGTAATCCCTGTGCCCCCAGACACTGCAACCCTGCTTCCAGCTGCCCTGCAGCCAAGTTCATGCCACAGAGGGAGCACACACACTTTCCAGGGCCTGCTCAGATCTGCCTTTGGCACTGAGCTGCCATCTAATTTTACTCCTGAACAGGAGGCTTGCAGCCATGGGCTTAGATGTTCCTTATCCCTTAAAATGACTGCACAGAAAAGAAGAAAATCCTGCTGTTCTGTGCACGTGTCAAAGTGCAGAACAACTGCATTTACGTGGCGCCTGTCCAGCTAGCTAATTCCATTTGCACGGTCTGCATTTTTGCACAGACACAGCAGCTCTTGGGACGAGAGGTTTCAAGTATTTCCAAAGGTTGATTGTATATTGCATTCCCGGCAGCCCTGCCAGTGAACAGTGTGATGCAGATCATACTCAGAAATGTATGCATTTAAACAGTAAGCATTCCGGTAAGGTTTTGGAAATCACCTTTCCAACACTAAAATCATCTAAAAATTGCATAAGATTCCATATTTTTATCCTTATATTAACAGAAGACTATAAAAAGAAACTCATTCCAGCTCTGTATTAAGCTTCTGTTTGTCAATAGATCTGTCAACGTATCTGCAACTAATTACTGAATCTAAGAGGTATGTGTATGACTCAGCTTCCAGAATATCTGCACAGAACGAAAATTCCAGCCCAAGCCTGCATTCCCTCCCACTGCTGCCTTAAGGTTTTATGTAGTAAGCAAGGAATAGCTGCAGAGGTCCTGGTAGGTAGAGATTTATTTCTTGTGTGACACAGCTTTGCTTCCTGTTTCTGTTTAATAGGGGGCAAAGCATTCAATTCAGAATCTCCTGCTTGCTTTCATCAGCCTGCCCATTTCAAACTTGCTTTGTATGAACAGAACAATGAAATGCAAAAGGAAACAAAAAAGTCAAACCCTCTGGGACTATCTGTGTAGAATAAGAACCTGCCTTCACTGTTCACAGCAAAAGAAACAACGGGGATGTTATTGTACTGCTGTGTAACGTTCAGCTGGTTACCTCTGGGACAACCGAATGGCACACGTTTGAAAAGGTATTTGTTGCCAGGCAGGGTTCCACAGCTCTTTTTAAAGCCTGTCTGAGCTACAAAACAAAAAGCTCAGACTCTGTCACAGAGGAGGTTGAACCACAGAATGGTTTGGATGGGAAACGACATAAAGATCACCTAGTTCCAGCCCCCCTGCCATGGGCAGGGACATCTCACCCTAGACCGTGTCACCCAAGGCTCTGAGAGGACAGAACTGGCAGTTTTCCTGCTAGGTAAAAGACACAAGGATGGGTGCTTTTTTTTTTTTTGTTTTGCTATAATGTGAATCTAGAAATGAACGGGAAATCCTGGTGCTCATGTGATGGGCACAAACACCATCTGGGCTATCAGAAGGGCAGAGTTTGTACAGCTTCCCCATGCTTACAGAAAACTGATGATGCAGCAACTGACTCACAATCCCGAGTTATCCTATGTTAAGAAAGGCCAAAAGAGCCAAGAGCTGGCACACTGTGATCCTCACCACTGGTTTAATACCACAGAAGCCAAATAATGAAAACACAAACTGAAGAATTTTGTATCTTTGTCCTGTTTTACAGTTAACCCATGGAGATATTTTTGTTAACATCAAGGGAAGGTATAAACTAAACTGCTGAAAACATGCTTTTGCTCCTCCACCACCTTACACCTGAGCTTGTTTGCACTGCAGTCTGATCTGGGCTTATTCCAACATATAAAAGAGGACAGACAGTAAATTGTGCAATTTCTTTTTTCCTGGCTGAACAATTCTTATTGGTACTTATACCAATTATACCATTGGTACTTATATGGTACTTATACCATCACAACTGAGTACCTGATAAAGGTCGTTTCTCATGTTAATGATGTCATTGTAATTCAAATCAGCCATCACTTCCAAGAGGTCTTTCACCAGCTTAGTATGCAGGTTGATAATTGCTAAATGAAGGACGCTGAAACAAACAGAAAACATTAACAAATGCACACAATTTTCAAATTTATTATACAAATTGTAAGGTTTTGCTGTAGATCTGATTGAATTCTAACAGAAACACTTGACTATTGGAGGTCACGATTTCAGCACTAAATATCAGCACCTAAAATGAAGGCCAACATTAAAATGCTTGTCAGAAGATAACAGTGTTTCACCCTTCAATCACAAAAGCACAAGTTTACTACTAGTCTGTTTGTTTGCAGACTAGTAGTAAACTTGTGGTTCTAACCATTCATTGGACGGACTACGTGTCAAATGTCACTGTCCTTGAACAGGGAGGGCTCACCAGTATTGAGGCCATATTGCTGAAATCACAGCTGCGCTGGGCAGGGCACGTCTCCAGGATGGAGGATCACCGC
>JANHGB010026976.1:9422-19889 GCA_026283785.1 Coracopsis vasa | reverse complement strand
CCCTATGCACCCATGCTTAGAATAAATCTTTGTGAGGAGGTTCAAATTAAGCAAGCTAACTTATAATTTCCTTGGTGAGTTTTAAAGTCATCCAACAACTGTATAAAAATTTGATATCAGTGGGTCTGCCAGCCAGCTTTAGAAGGCAAAAAATGAACCTGCAAGGATACAAGTCTGCCTTTAGCAGAGGTGGGCTGTGAAGGCCAAGTGATTGGAAGATGTTTCTTGTTTCTTACCTTGAGCAACACTTGGCAAAATGGGAGATCCACCTCATCTGTGATGTTTCGTATGCTGACTTTAGGTAGTTTATTCATGTCTTTTCTGAGCTATCAAATTCCCCCACGGTAGAGGCCTGTATAAACCAGCCCAGCATAGTAGATGTAAGAGGTCTTAGAGATCTAAGGACTCCTGAATTCTGTTTTTCAGGTTTATCTCTGAGCCCATTAGAGGATGTTTCTATATGAGTACATGAACGTATGTGTATATGTGTACTTCTGTTAGCTGAGGGCATGTGTTCATTCTGTCTCACCTTTGATCTAGTGCTTGCCTTATCTCTTCTGTTTCTGGCTCTTTGATTTGAAAGCCTAAGGACCACTGCAGTGGTGTTTCTTCACTGCTTTTTATCATTCTTTCAGCTTACAGCCTGGACACATTGGAGCAGCTGCTCCTTTTTCACAGGCTAGGAAGGACCATATGCTTGGTATCAACACATCCTTACCATAACAGGTGGCAAATGTATTTTTGTTGTTAATAAATTCCCACTTAAGTTTTAAACTGCCTCAGCTCCAACTCACTTTATAGCAAAAATACTTCAGAATTCAAATCTTTGCTTTCTGAAAATCAAAATAACATGAACTAGTTCCATTTGGTTTTGCTGATTTTATCAATATAGTGTTTTCTGCTGGTGCCTGCATCATTATATTGGTATCTAACATGCCACATTATGACTGCTTTCAATAGACTTGTCACTTATTTTCACATGACTGTTTATTACACCATGTAACATTACACGATTATACATATTACAATAGTATGCACTGTAAGAACAGACTGCCCAAATTGATCGGCTTTCTAATCAATTCAGTCTTTTAACTATAAAAAGCTGATAATGGAAAGGAATAATGTTTTAATGATGTCTAAGGTGCAGATTCATGGGACCAGGTAGGCATGTTCTCCCACCAAAATCTGTGGGAACAAATTCCTTTCCATAGCTTTCATAATGAAAACTTAAACCCCTCTGACTTTCTTTCACATCATCAATTTTGTAAAAAACTGAAATGTAAGGTGCAATAATTCGGCATTTTTTCCCAGATATTTTCTTTTTACAAGCTACGTAAATCTTAAAAACTCTTCAAGGCATAAATCAGAGTGTTTACAAGAAATGAAGGCAAAATCAAACAGTCTGCCTTGTTGGCAAAATGTATCCATAGTGGTTGGTTTTACATTCACAAAAGCTATTTCTTTAGTAGATATTACTGGATTGCATTATTCAATGCAAATAATTAACATTAACATTGAAAAAAAGGAAAAAATGTCATTTTATAATTTTAAAGTGGAATTACTTCCTCTATCTTTTATCAGCTTCAATACCTCCCCTACACCTCCTTCCCCTCCATTTTGCAACCTTTGTAATGAGTAGCAGCATTTCGTATGATGTGGTGTTAATGTGTTTCTATTACTGTGTCCATTTTCTATCTAAGTGTTGATATATCAGGAGGTAGAAATTGCTGCCTCTGATGGTCAGCAAGGTTTTAACACTAGGATGTGTTAGACTTTATAGTAATCAATGAAAATAACTGATGAAGGTGTGTGTTAACAGGTGCCTTAACTCTCTGTCATCCCTTCATATAAAAATTTTGAAGTCTGGATGCCAGTCTTCACAAACACAGCTGAGCAGTAATGGGTGGATGAGCAGCTTGTGTAGATGACACCACCTGTGTATCTAAAGAGGGAGAAACTTTCTGTACCTGTTGAAAGAGCAAAAAGTATGTGACCTCATGAGAGGGTTTTAGGTTCAGGAACTTGAATGTGTGAGAGTGATGGCACATTCCTCAGATGACCCCCCTCCTGCAGGCAGATGTCTGGATTTTCATCCTGTCATGTCTGTTGTCTCCTCACAGATGCTGAAATGTTTCATTGAGGGCAGTAGCTTCCACTTTGGCAACCACAGATAAAAGAACAAAGTTCCAGCCCTTTGCTGTTGTGGTAGCACACCAACCACCATCCCCCAACCCACCTGTCACTCAAATTTGTGAGCCCCATTTCAGCTGAAAGGAACAAGAAGGCAAGGATTCAATTTGCACTGTAGTTTTAATTACTACTAGTTTGAAAGCTTGGAACATTAGGTGGCAGTTTGTGGTCAGTGAGTGACAGTATCTGATCTGACCATAAATATCTGAAAAATGAGAAAACAAAAGTGTTGATATTCAATGCTATTGGCTTTTATTATGTTTTGCTATTATGACTTATTGTGATGTATTAGAGATCAGGAAAGAAGTAGCTGCATTTTGAAATTTTCTTGACACCAGGAGTACTTCATCTGCTTTTCTTCAGCAATTCTGTGGACTCTTTAAGTTTGTATAGGACAACACAGTTCTTTGGAATATCATCTGAGATCTATATGCTAGCAGAAAAAGACTTTAAAGCTTTCAGATATACTATTTTGTCTTTAGGCTGCTGCGAAGATAACTTTTATTTGACTAAGTAAAGAATAGAGGTGCCCAAACATTTGAACTTTATGTCTGAAGTTAGATTTGTTAATCTATTTGCAACCAGTAAACTAAAACCAAGTTTGCAGGGTTTTTTAGTCTGTCAAGATGGTTTGCTCTATTGTAGAGAAAAAAGTGTTTTTAGACTAGTATTCTCAGTATACTAGTACTTAAATTAGGATAAAAGACTTTTACAACACAAAACCACCAAGAGCTTCCTTTCAGGACCAAGGTCTCATCATGTTGAGCACAGTGAAAGCATTTCTGAGAGCCTGATGCTCAGAAAGAATTGAATGTCTAAACACACAGGTGTGAAATAGGCTGAGGAATAAAATTGATTTAGTATAGTTTCTATGTATGCTTGCATTTGTAAAAGTATATAGACAGGAGCAACAATCATTGCATGATTATTTCTCTCATAACAAAATGACATTGTGATACTGATGAGTTCTGAGGAAAGACTGAAAATATTTGTGAGAAATAGAGAGGATTCTATATATACAGGATGAAATAAGATTTGTGTAAATGAGATGATAAGCAGGAAGGACAGAGAATGGAAAATATCCTAAAACCAAATAAAAGATAATGAGTACACAATAGTGTATGGTTATGGTTATACACATACACACTTTTATGAGACATAAACACACAGACACACATTTGGAAATGTATCCTAGACTGTTAAAGAAATTGCTAATATAGTGAAGATGCTGAAAAATCACAACTTATTTTCTCCAACAGTCCAGTCACAGACCACTTGTGATGCAGACATTTACTACACTTAATCTTGATCCAAAGCTACATAATGTCAGCAGACATCACTTCACCTCCTTCAGAAGACTTTGTTTCAGTTCTTCACTTTATGCCTTGGCACTATATAGTAATAGGTGTCTTTAATACAGTCACTATGAGAAGGTATTATTGCAGCCCTGTTTGTTGGCTTGCTGGGCTTTAACTATGCAAAGCATTTATGAGCATGTGTCAGAAATAGGCAGTTGTTTTTGTGAAGCTTTTCTGTAGGATATACCTTAAATTTATTTCACATGAACCACATGAGCAATTGCGGAGATCTAGCTGTGGAGTTGTGTTCGTTCTGCTGAAACCATGGATACTGTCTCTTCTGCCATCAGTAGTGAATTTTCAGCATAAAACCCTTTATCTTTAATTTGAGTTACACTGACTATCATTTGCTAGTTTAAGGCAAGCTATTGATTGACATGTGGATATGGAAAAAATATATTTGGAGATGGAGCAACAATAGCGGAATACCCATGACAGAAGAAACGTTATTCTTAACAAGACAGCACTTACAGAACAATGTCAAAGAAGACAGAGGCAGAAAACTAAACAGTTTTCTAAAACTACACCAGTGTTGAAAAAGAGATCAAACTTTGCATGAACCATGAAACTTTAAAATGAAGTAAAGCTTCAGTGTTCAGCAATATCATCTTTAAAGAGATGTGCTAAATAGTTTGGGATGAATTCAAATATTTCCTCAAACTGAGACAAGCGCAATTGGTTTCAGAGAAGCTTGGCATTGTAGGATGTCTCCAGAGTAAAAATAGATTTAAGACATGTTGCTGCTGAGGGTGGGACTTGGTGGAAAACACCTTCTGAGCAAGAATTAGCAGATACTTTACAGAATAAAGTCACTGAAATAAAGTCTTATACTGGGAGGAGTGGCATAGGAAGACTGCCATCTTTGTTCTTTTCCATATTTTGAGCTTTAAATGATGTATGTCTTTGTTATATATAATTTAGATTATAATAAGGAGGTGGTGGTGAGAGTTTAAACCAAATGATTCATGGTTTTATGCTCTTATGAGATTGGACACTACTGGGCTGTACTTGGCTACGGATGTACTTGAATTTACCAGGCTAAAAGTGTGAGAATGGTAAAATTGCTTGAAAAGACCCAGTCAAAACAGTATTGTGTGAGGAGTGCTGGAGTTTACTGTTACTGCATTGCCTAGAATAGCTGATGGCCAGATCACACTACCTCAGGGAGAGAGGAGAGTTACACCTTATCTTTCCTACACAAGAACCTCTAGTTGGAAGGTTGTTAATGCCAACACTATAATATTGATCCACCTTGCATTCAGATAAGAGCTTCTGGGAACAGCAGTTGGGAAAAAAATATTTAAATTTGTTCTCACTCATATTGCCAAAAAATTTACTAGAAGAAGATTGTCAATGTCAACAACATTTTTGTCATTTTCATCCATACCTTAGTTCTGGAGCTTCTGTATGTGCAGAGCACTTGCAAGTGGAGGTGGACCTTTGATAAAGGTCCATCAGAATGACAATAAGACCTCAGTAAGAGAATGTAAGAATGTAAGAACTCAGTAAGAATGACAGTAAGACCTCAGTAAGACCTCAATTCTTTCATGGTATTGAAATAGTAAAGAATGATTATGAAGAGGTAATTTTGATACCATCCTTCTAAGGTAATGCATCAAGAAGTTGTACATATCCCTTTTGGTGAGTTGCAGGCACTTCTACTCCCATTCTGCTTCAATTAATGCATATATTAGCAAAGTCATATACTTGAGTACGAAGGTCTTACTTGATTTTGAGTTTTTTCCCCATTTAGTCTAAAAATACAAAAGTGATCAATAGTTACTGCCTGAAAAGTGTCCTTAACTAAACCTTGAGGCACTATACACTCTGCTGTATCCTGTGTCACTTGGTGAGGGGACCATGGTTGGTGGCTGGGAAGCCACCAACATATCTCCGAACACCTCCTTGCCCTCCTTCAGGATGCTACTGATCAGGTCCATCTGGATAGTGGATCACAGGGCTGCAAAAAACAGTTGTGTTTGGAGCAGGAGAAAAACTGCACTTGAGGAGGAAATAAATTCATTTGACTATGGGTCTCAACACTTCAGGTGCTTAACTCCAGGCCAGAAAGTTTGCCACATGGGAGCAGCTTGATCCTTTATTAGAATGTGACGCTAACTAAGGTCAGCTGTAGCTACAGGAAACATCCCTATTTGGAGATCTGGAAAGTCCTGGTGAGAATCAGACCTATAAAGATTGTCACCCAGGAGATCTTTTCTCAGATTGGATTTAGCATAATTTTGAGATTTCTTTGCAGTGCTGTTGCTAGTATTTCATCAAGTTTACTTTCTTTTTGTTCAGGCATATTTACTAATATTTTCCATGAGTCACTTGCTGTAGTGGTCATTTCTGGAAGATGTGAAGTGAAGAAATGATAAGCCATTTTTGAGTTACAGGAATGTAAAGGAAACCATAGGTAATGTACATAAATTTTAATTTTTATTACATACCATCTTGCAGAAAATGCTGTGAGATTCTATCAAATAGAAATAACAGAATCTTAAAACTGATGGAATCTATGGAATGAGTAGCAACCCAGCCATATTTTTGAAAATTGCCTGTTATGCAGCAGACTAAATTTCTTTTTGGCTGATTTGTAAGTGCAAATGCTAGAAGAAATGCATGTACCTAAGAAAACAACTTCATTTCTCTAATGCTCAAAGCAGTTTATGGAAGTAATCTGTAAGTAACCTTACAGATACCGTATTTTTAAAAGCCCCCAGAAAAAATGCCACTTTGCCCATTACTGCAAATCAGTTTTCCAGGGCTATGTGTTGATTAGCAATTGGTGGGGGGAGAAGGGGGAAGTGAGGCAGTATGAGGAAGAGTGAGAAGAAAAACAACAAAGCTCATGGTGCTCATATAGCTGATAAATAGCAGGTTGTAAGACCCTAGACTTGGATGAAAATAAATTTTCTTATAAATAGTTCAGAATATACCTAAAAAAGTCTGATTCCCTGTAAAAGGGCAGTAGGTTTAAAAAGATCTGGCTCTGCTCTTGATTCACGCACTGTCCTACTGCATTGGCTTCAGCAAGATACTAATTTTTTACTGACTCCCCATCATTTGCAAGTTCTGATTATTTAAATTGAAAGACCTCAGGGAAAAAATAATTAAAAATAAAGCAGATAATAATAATGATACATTTACATTTCTGTTGGTCATGTGACTGAAGCATGAGTTATAATGTGAGCATACAGAGGAGCTGAGCTATGACTGTCTGAGAAACAAACCTTTATGAAGAAGCTAGAGCAAAAAGAGACATATGAGAGGTATACTGACTCTGGAAGCTTCTGTGTTGATCTTTCATTTCATTTTCCATTTAGCAGACATGTCAGAACTGCAGGGGCTAAGTTTGTTTTGGTGCTTCACTGGCACAAAGGTTTTCCAGGTTGCATAGACAGCCTGGTGGTCTTGGCTTCTCATCTAGAGCAAAATGAAATAGATTTGTGCTGCACTTCTTATGCAAGAATATTGCTGCCTGACTCTCCAAAATTAGGTCTTTTAGTTCACAGAAATCCGATAGGAGCTCACTAGCTACATAATTTTCAATTCGCAGCTCAGGGTTTCCTGGTATATTGAATGCCCCTCTGTTCTTAACAGTAATTTGCAAATACTGTTAACAGTATCACACAGACAGCCTAGGGAAATGCTTTTTCAGTCCACTTAGTTTTTCACCTTCCTGTCTACAGGAAAACTGTATCTGGTGCCTGTATCAGATGACTATACCAAGTTCATTATGAAATTCTGATAACACCTTTATTTCTCACCTTTTGTGTCTGAGAAAGAAAAGGCAGAGAATGGAACTTGTATTTCTAAAGTTGAATTATAAAAAAAGAAAATTGCTATATTTATTTCATGTGCATATTTACCCATCCTTACTACTTATCTCAGTTTGTTCTTCCATATCCCTCCACTCTGTTGGGCTCTGTTTTCACCTGATGATCGCCTGGGTCAAAAGCACTTAATCTTCCAAATTATACGCCAATACCTATATCAGCGTCCAAGGACGGTGAAGTTCTATTTCCCCTTCTTTGTTCACAGTCATTGCTCCAAAGGGCAAATGACACAATCCATGCATTAGCTTAATAAATCTATCTTTTCAGTAAAGTGCTTTTCAATTCATAGCTTCCTCTCAAACGTGCTGCAAAGGTGGCATGTGCATAAAGTGTGAATAGAAATTCAGAGACACATGGTGATGAAAGGACTGCGGTAAAGCAGCATGCTCTTCCCACAGAACAGCATGAGCACAAACTGTATGCCATTTTATAAAATGGCAGCAGATATTTATCTTGACTACACAGAATGAAGGGTTTTTTTGACCCCTATCCATATAAAATTAATATTAATCATCAGAATGTTGCATAAACCAGTGCAAATTAATGGGACTTTCTCTGAAGAAAAGTCTTTTAAGATGTGTGTTCAGGCAAAGGAAGAGAAGATGGGTTACTTTATTAACACTCATGCAGGTTCTTGTCCTTTTGAAATATTTTTATTACTAATTACTTAGGTTCTAAGTAAACGGAAAAACAGTGTTTTTTCTGTTCATTCTTAGACCATTTCACACTGCAAAAGTACACATGAGCAAGCTTGTATTTCTTCATCCAAGCAAGTGCAAGCCACAGTCTCGACAATATTTAAGGTGCAAGACACACTGCATATTTGACCAGTTATATGTGGTTTTGAAGATTCTGGCTTTCTCTTGAAGAAATTTGTCCTACAACATTTGACCTCTTGTTATTTATACATTTATTATAGTCCTAGTAAAAGTTTCATATTTTTTATATTTTTATTTGAAAATATTTATATTTATATATTTAATATATTTTCTAGTAGGCTAACAAAGCTTGATTTAGACATATTCAGATTTCTGCTCATGGACCTAAAAACTTTTAAAATCAAAAATTTATTGGGTAAAGTGAGAATGGAAATTCCATTCTGAAGATAGACAGCCATCTTTGAAACAGAAATTGAAATTAGGGGAAAAACAAAAGCTACAAGGGTTGTACACCCCTCTCCTTCTGCCAGCTGTGTTCTTGAAGGTTGGCCCTTGCTCTCAGTCCATCAGCAAGCTTCTGAGGAATGCAACCTCTGCTCTGGTCCCTAGGAAGCACTTTCTGGCAAGGCTGAGATCTGTTCCTTGCTGCCCACTGCAGTCTCTTTAGTCTCTATGTATTTAATCAGCTCTTACCGTTGCCTTTTCCACTCTGTAGTTCCCATAGGAAAGACACAAGCTCCCTCCAGACAGCCCACCTGATCTCATCATGTCAAGTACAAGTAAGCCCTTGTAGACCCAAGAAGGAGTAGCAAATGCTTTGCCTCAAAGCAGGTCAAGAGTTTCCCTCACTTCTTTTGGAGGCAGATGACAGTAACCTCTGTCCAAACAAGCAGGTTGTGAGCCAGATCCCCAGCTATGTGGCTTCCATGTCAGTGCAGGCTTGCACCTGACTTGCTTGGAGTCAGGCAATGTTCATTCATGTTGGTTTGCAAAAGATCATGGTGATATACTAAAAAATAAACAACAGGCATGTCAGCAGACACATCAAAAAATGAATATAGAGCTAATTCAGTGCTTACTCAAGTTTCACTCCTATACATGCATGCATGTTAGGACAGCTTGTAGTCACTACTTCTAAATTATTATTATTTGTATTTACCATTTGTTCTTATTTTGTTACCACCTAGAAACAAGTCTGGGTCTCATTGTGCTAGACACTGTATGAAAATAATTGATGAGAAAGTCTGTGTCCTTAAAAGTTTTTAGTCTGAAGGATAAGCCATAAATGCTAGATGAAACAATCAAATCAACTGAATGAACCTGGGGGAAAACATGCACCAAAAATCTACAGTTTAATATGTTTTGCATCACAGTCTCAATTTTTTCATCTGTTTCTGACTGATAACAGCCTGGGAGGTACCACTTTTCCTCTGACTGCTTTATTTAGTAGAGTGTTACATGAAGAAAAAAGTTGTCTCTCTGTGGGTCATTCGTGGAATGAGTATGAGTGAGCACAACTTTTTAGAGGTTTGGGCCTTCCAATTGCTTCCATAGGAAGATAAATGCAGTAAGCTTCAAAGTAATTGTTTACTGTCCTATATTGTCAATAAGAAAGATAGTTCTAGTAACAGGCAAGTCAAAGAAACTAACTATATCTCACTTCTTAAATCTTTCTGTGTGCAATTCCACCAAAGTCAAGAGTTGTACAAGATTGGATTCAGCCATAAGATGTTGCAAATTAAAGTTTGATTTCAGCAAATGAATGTTGATAAACTAAACCAAAGCATGGAGAAGAGTGAGGTTTCTTTTCATTTAACTTTTCTAAGGGAGGAAAAAGGTCTCCTATTAAAAGTACAACCCAGCAAAATTAAAGGTAAACAAATTTGTTTAAAATAATTAAATGCATATTATATTCACAACCATTTTATCAGTCTTTTAATGTGTTCTGATATTATTTTCACTGTTGGAAGTTAATGACTTATGTCCGTTGTAATTATGATTCATGATATCTGTGTTGTCTTAAAGAATTTTGTCAAAAATTTCAAAGAATGCTAACCTAATAGAAAAATTTATCATTTATTTATTTACTCACGCTAGGAAAACACTAAATTTTTATATGGTCACTCACAAATTGTTATTAATATACATTAAAGCACCTTTTATTATCTAATGTACAGGAAAGCATTGTTCTAATTTTATTTTTTTTTCTGAATATAATTCACTTTTGTTCCAGGTGTAGACAAAACATTACATCTAATATTTGCCAAAATTCATTTTGCTTTAATATCTATCCATCTATCATCAAGTCCAGAGTAGGGTCACGAGGATGATAAGGGGCCTGAACCACCTTCCATATGAAGACAGGCTGAGAAAGTTGGGGCTGTTCAGCCTGGAGAAGAGAAGGCTGCGTGGAGACCTCAT
>JANHGB010026968.1:2543-29835 GCA_026283785.1 Coracopsis vasa | reverse complement strand
AACACCCCCAAGTCCTTCTCCGCAGGGCTGCTCTGAATCTCTTCTCTGCCCAATCTGTAGCTGTGCCTGGGATTGCTACAACCCAGGTGTAGGACCTTGCACTTGGCATGGTTAAACTTCATAAGGTTGGCATCAGCCCACCTCTCAAGCATGTCAAGGTACCTCTGGATGGCATTCCTTCCCTCCAGCATATCAACCGAACCACACAGCTTGGTGTCATAAGCAAACCTGCTGAGGGCGCAATCCTCCCTGGCTTATCAGTCATAGTGGTAGGTGAGCCGTAGTGTTTTGTGCAACGGTGGTTTTAGCCAGCAATGAGTTCCTCTTTTTCTGGCCACGCTGAGCCATTAAATGCTTAGAACCAGCATAGGACCAGGTTTTTTTCTACTCGGGAACTAAAGCAAGCCAATGCAGGTCATTGCATCCAAATCAGTTGAATAAGAAGATTAAGGCACTGTAGGAGCCAAATTGGTTTTGTTCAGTACAATTAACCAAAGCAAATTGTCAAAGCCATGGTATAACCCTGGTCTCAGCTGTACATGATTTGCCTTTCTACTGCTTGGTCAACAAGGCTTTGGTTTGAGGGGCATAGACGTAGGCATGGGAGACTGGCTGACCATAGGCAGAAACAGGTTGGGCTACTACCGTAGCACAGCTGACCATCATAAAATCTACTTCTTTAGTGGTTTCCACTGTGATTGATGGGAACTTTGCTTCAATTAGGGGCAAGTGGGCTTTTATATGCCATTGAAAACCAAGCTGTGGCATGGGAGAACTAAGGTCATGTCTGTCACCTTAAAAGAAAAGGTGAGCCTGGTGTGCCGAACAAGACATGTGCCAGCCAGGGGCTCAAAATGAGCTCAGGAGAGGAATAATTACTGTATTTTTGTTAACTGCATAGGACTCGCCTTCTAGCTCCTTTCTGGTGAATGGAAAGTAGTGATCTAACTCTGAACTTGAGTTTTGTGATTATGGTTTAGCAAGGGCTAAAGTACAGAATAAAGCAATGGGAGAGCTCTTCTGTCCCACCCACCAGAGGGCCTGTCATGGGGACTCCAGAAAGCATTGCAGCAGGAGTAAGCAAAGATTCTCGTAGCCCTTTCTTCCTCCTGTACCAAGTTGTTAAATTCTAGCAGGCTAAATTACATGATTGAGGTAGTTACAAAGTATGCTTGACTTGCCTTTGTGTGCCTTTTTTTGCTTTCATCTTCAGGTGGCATTTATGGTTACTGAGTTAATACCTTTAGTCTGAAAATATGGGACAAAGCAGACTTTCATGGACTGTTGCTCTCAAACATTTTATATGTGGTAAAAAGCCTGTAGAGAAGCTGCTACCTGTATCACAGTACACAATGGTGCATGTTAATCTGCACAGCCTCGCCTAACAACCTTTAAAAAAAATCAAATGTCTTTTTAATAATGTCTTGCTAGGTCCTGGAATTACTAAAAGGGATTTTAAAAGGTGCTAGTTCAGAGAGATGCTTCAAAATGGAGAAGTAGTGGGACTCCTGTCCTCCCTGTACTCTTCTGTATCAATGACTAGGATTCATTCTGTCCTTTCATTGGATTCCCTTGTTTTCCCATCACTCTACAAAACACTAATCTCTCAAGCAAATCTAGCAGCTTAAAACTGAACTCATGACTGAAAACCACTTCTCGCATTGTATCTGCTCTTTCTTTCTACCCTAGAGCATTTCTTGCACAGATTAATCTTTGACTGACCTGATTCCTTGAATAACTCACGGTTCTGAGACGCTAAACCTTGTACCTCTGACGACTGCTAAGTAAAACCTGCCTTGCAGCACTGCTTCAGGGAGGTCATACTGCTCATTAGCACCTCCCTAACTCAGGACCAGAGGTTCAGGACTAAAAATAGAAGAGCAAAGAGAACATCAAGTGCTGTGTATGTGCGGTGTATTTTGTTCACAGCAAGCGATCACACGCTGAGTTACCCTCCTTGTATGAACTGGTTATAATATATGATTATGGTGCCAGTTTCACAATGTTCATTTGAACTCTGATAAATTAAGTTGTGTTGGTTTGCCCATGCTAGAAAGCATGCTGAGAGTAAGCCAAGCTGTGATGAATTAAATCAGATCAGCATATTAGATTCATACACAGGTTTCTCTTTGGGCTTGAAGTCAGAATGCCAGTGTAAATTCAAACCCAAGTTATCTTGTCTTTTAAGTTCTTTTAACTAAGATAAACTACTATGGATTAACCCCCACAAGGAAGAACATAGGTGTTTTCCCCCTCCCTTCACAGTTTCAGTATCTTACAATTCCTTGAATTTTCAAACTGCATCCCTTTTCTGGATAATGTTTGGTTTTGATCCTCCAAACTTTTACATTAAACAAGGCAGGCAAGTTGAACCTTCACAGAAGTTGATGATAAATATTGCCACCAGACAGAAATGTTCTGTGAAGATCACAAGGGAAGGTTGTAGCTGATCCAATGACAGAAATAGTGAATGTAAGTTTTAGGGGCTTTTCATTTGCCTTCTGTTGTGTTGGGCTTCTTTTAATCTGGAAAGGTCACATTCTCAAGATTATTTTCTGCCAGGTACAAATGTTATTTCTTAATCTCATACTAGTATAGCACAAATGTCTTCAAAATGTACCTTGTTTCCTGGTGTAAACACAACGTAATGATGAGGACATAATATGGAATATCTCCTATTATTGCTGCCTGGTGTAAAGGTTTTGCTGCTTTCTTTCATTTCAGATACTTAGTATATATCTGTATTTCAGGAAACAGCTTTTACAGTGCTTTCAATCCAGCACTGGGGTATTCTATTTCATAAATTTACTCTCACTTCAGAGGTTTTCAATTGTATAGGTGCCTAAATAAGAACCGAAACCAAGACATGATGTGGCTTCGGGGTTACTTTACGTTTAGTTACATGCTCTCACAACAGCGTGATTCCAAAAAGTTAGCAAACAAAATAGAATTGAAAACAAATCAGTTTCTCCCACAGGGAAAAGTAATCTATCACAGTGAGCCAGCTCCCTCTCAGACTGCAGAGAGAGTAAACAATGCTCTGGTGAGAAGATCTTAGGAGTTCTTGGGAATTAAAGTCACGGAGCAGCCAGTTTACCATTAAATAATTTCCAGTGCTTCAGAACTGGTAGAAGCCTCCCCCAGCCCCAGCCACGCAACCCCACATATCTTACATTGCTGGAGGGAGGAAAGAAGAGAGACAGCCGCAAGGAAAATTAAATCACCAGCCATGTTCCCACCAGCTTCCGTGTGCGAGCAGGATGTGTGTATAGGAGAGAGAGCTTGAGTGAGCAATGAGGAAAAACAACAGGTGGGAGAATTACAGCGCTTTTCAGCACTGCAACAAAGGTCTGCGCAGGAAATAACACAGCCTAACTTTTCAAATCAAGAGTGCAGAATTACAGCCATTTTTCATTCCTGAACAAGTTCAGATGCAGTCAGCCAGCCCTGCCTGCTTCTCGCCTGCGTGAAAGTGCCGAGAGAACAAAACCAGCGTTCCCTGCCTCTGTGGATTCAGCTGCTCTTTTATGTCTTTGGTTTCAGTTGCAATCTCTTTGGGGGTGAGGACTTTTTGTTCTGTGTTTTTAGAGGGTCTAGTGCAGTGAGGTCTGTGTCCATCACTAGTAGTGCCACTTGAGAGCAGCAGGTGCTGGAGACATGATGGGGGAGCGGAGCTTTGTATCATACCTGCATTTGATTTAGGATTTTGCCCGACATGCACAACTTAAGCTCTGGCAGGTGACATGACAGCCACTTTACAGCCAGTCAGCGTGCAGAAAGGGATTGCTCAGGATAGTTCAAAGGGTAAAACAACTGACAAAGGAAGAAACATCTGCCCTCACTTTACTGCCTGGGCTACACTTCCTATAGCTTATTCCTGGTCCTGAAAAATGAGAGAGATTCTCTCAAGGAACATTTTTTCATCAGCTAACCTTAACTAACAGGAAGCTTAGTGTTGTTAGCCTTTATGATCCCGTAAGACCACTGGAACAAAACCAGTGTAATGTTTGTTGCTACTCCAGCATTATCCACTGTGCCCCAGCTGATATTAAAGTGGGATATTGCATTGACTTAATTCAAGTTTGCTGATTTTAAAAGCTAATGTAAAAAGGACTTTCAATCATTTATTTCACCTTGCCAAATTTTAAAAGGTTATTTCTTAGGTATTAATTCAGGATATTGTTCTTTCTAAAGATTGGAAGAGTAGATATACTGTAATAATTGTAGTTGGAGGTTTGTGCTTTGTAACTCTCTAATTGGTGATTTATGTGCTTTAACTGCAGTTCCTGTTGTAGTATGGGTTGGCTTTCTGACCACATGGTCTTTCTATGTTTTTAGAGGCAGGCTCAGAAATATTCAAAGCACTGTCACCCTGCTGGTATAGGGAAGTGAAGGAAAACTCTGACAGAGCTAGTTGTTTGAACAGTTAAAACCACAAGAGCTAAACATTTTAAGGCCAGCTGACATGGAAGTTATGCATTTTTTTCTGACTTTATTCAAAGGATGTGAATCTCAAAATGGCAATGGACATTCAAAATCCAGCAAAGACTGACTTAGAAGTAAGCAGGAATACACTTTAGGGCAAGGGGTTAAATCCACAGAAATATTCTAAGTAACATGTCCATTATGGCTGTGCTACAGTCTGCTTAATACTCTGTTCACTTTCCACTGGCAGTAGTTGCCTATAGATTTCTAATGCTTTTGGTCATATGTAGTCCACAGCCAATGTGATGTTTACTCCCTGTGTAACCCAGAATAGAAAGTCAGATCATGTACAAAACAAGGTTGGGTTTATTTTTGATTGTGGAAATACAGTAGCACCTCAGATGCCCTGAGTTTTATGATGTGCATAAGCCCCAGTATATCAATAGATGCCAGGATCAACCACAAGATTTCCTCCAGGACATTCTGACAGTTTGTCTGTGGCTGATTTCTCAGCTTGCTCCTCATGAATGTAATTTGATTTTGCATTTCCTTCACTTGCATGTATTTCATGTGTGCTTTGCTTATCACTGCTTCTGTCGAAGCATGTGTTCTGCAGCTGTCCAAAGCTGTCTCCAGAGCAAGAACAGAGGCTCTGAGCAGTGAAATTTAATGTGAACTTGGAGATACTGGTGGAATCTTAAGACTTACATCTTTCCCATTTGGAAACAGTGGTATTTTATTGCTGCACCATACTTTGTATGTGTGCTCTACAGGGAAAACAAGTTTCTCTAATCATAATTTACAGCAGTGGAAACTGAGGCATTGGATAGGGATGGGACTTGCTAGTTTCACGCAGCAGCTGTGTGTCAGAGCTGGGCATAGCCCCAGGATTTAAGGCAAATTAGCAGTCCTGCATCTCGCTAAGCTGTGTGTCCCTGGCAGACCTTCCCAAAGAGGCTGGCTCTTCTTTCCAGAAGCTCCTGTTGACCAGCACTGAAGGCAAATCCCAGCAGGGTGGCAGAACTGCTGTCACGAGAGCAGATGGTTGGGGTAGTGAGACCAAAAGCATTTTAAGCGTGAAACCAGACTTATGAGATAAGCTCTTTTAATGGAGTTACACTGTCAAAGCTGCTCAGTTTTTGTCTCTGAAAGAGCTGAAGAGAGCTTTGCAAAGGGCAGTGTTCAGTCTGTGCGGGGGTGTAACTTTTTAAAGGCCAGTCACAAGCAGCAGTGCAGCATCTTTTATTTTTAAACACCTTCTAGAAGACAGCATCTGAAGAACAGAGAGGCTCCTCTGGCCATAAGGGAAAACATATCTGAACTGTCATATATTTCACTGGAAATGTTCATAGGGTAAATCAAGGCTATTACAATGTATGAGGCTAGCTCATGTATCAAAAGCAGTTTAGCTACAGCAGTAACAGTAGTGAGCTCTGTGGTTTATTAATTTACTCTGCTTTTCAACAATATATTACAAAAAACATGGGCCTGTGTGGCACTGGGTTATACTCAGACTTTAAATTTATCAGATCTATGGAACAGGCGAAAGAGGAAGCAAATAAGTTTATTCCTTCAGATGTTCCTATTTCTACCTCCTAAATACTGGTTGTAACCCATGTCTGCTGTTGGTTTTTTGTACATACTTTCTATTGGGCCTCAGAGGAAGGCTGAACAATTCATTTTACCCAGTTCATTTTAAGGTCTGGATGTTCAGAGTCCCCTGCTTTGTGGCAGTGTTACGGAATTATAACACAGATCCTCATTCTCCATCCCCATCCTCTGGACACCAGTAGCATGAGATCAGACCGTTACTGATAGTGGTGGCAGAGCAGATATAAAAGCATTAAATACAGGAATAGCCAAAGGTTTGGGCTCTTCCTCGATCTGCACCTTCTGCAGCCTTCTGTCACCTCCATCAATACTGGATGTAAGTCGGGAAAGAACTGGTTCATAGTGTTCTCATCTGAGTGTACAAAAGATTGATGTGCTTTAACTCCCATCAGTATTAATGTGAGTTGCTATATGCACATAAATTCCCCTCTTGGATTTCCTTATGGCCTTTGGGTATCATTATATTCTTCTACTTTGGACATCACAAGTACATATGTGGGGTGCAATTCTGGACTGCAACAGAGAATAATATATTTTTACATATGCATGTAAAACATAAACTGGGCCAATCTTGCATTATATCCCATTGTAACCACAGCAGGCTTTCAAAGTAGCAGCAAAAGGAGGAGTCTCAATTATTATAAGAAGTATCCTCATGTAATTACATTGTGGGGTTCTCATTTGTTAAAACAGTGCTTTTAAGTTAAAAATTGTGGTTATTTTCTTAAAATATCTGCACCTGTTCTCAGCTCTGAGTTGCTCAGAAGTGCAGCCACTTGGGAATGATTATCAGAACCTATTCAGGAAAATGGTGCACACACAAGCACATCTGCACTGCTGTGTAAAAAAGCTGTGTGTACATGGTGATTGAGGAATACCTGGGGCATACAACTTGGTAGAGGCAGAATACGCCTCACCTCCCATGTCTCAGACCTCCTCCTCCTACCCTGAATGCTTCTAGAACAAGGGGTAATTCTCCAGAGAAGAGGTACAGCCTAACACAAGAAAGGGATTCTGCAAAGCCTGCCTTTCCCATTCAGCAGAAGAGGAAGAAATGCAGTATACAAAGCTATTTCCATTCTTTCCTTTGCCTTTCTCTATGAGAGGTTTACTGTGCTGCAAAAGCTACCAGCCTGGAGACGGGATGTGGTGGGCTTTGCAGTCACACAATGTCTGAGGAGGAAGTTAGGCAAAGTCACATTTCTTTTGTCAGTGTATGTGATTACGCCTGAAGATGAGAAGCAGCTCTCCCAGATTCTTCACCCTGTGGAAATCAGTGTGGCTTACACTTTGCACCTCACAGGCTGAAGCTGCTGTGGGCCAATATGATCACCTTGCCTGACTGCCTGTATAATACAAATTGGCAGCATCACAGCAATGAATAACAGGTCATTAATAAGTGATGGGATCTGGGAGGCAGCAGTGCTTCCAGACATTTGAACGCTTCCTGCATGGCACAGTCCTGCTGGCTCTGTGTACAGTATCTCCAGTTTGCAGCCGGTAGTCTTGGGAGAATGAAGGGCTGGTCTGTAAGATGCAGATCCTACACGACTTATGTCTGGATCAAAAGGAGGTTTAAAGATTTTCCTGTTGCTATTGACCAGCTGGAAGCATATCTTCAGGCCACTATGGCTGCTCTGATATCTGGAATGCAGGGGATTAAAGGAGATTCAGCAAGAGATTTGAAGATGTGCTGGTTGTACATCTCTTGTCTCCCTTCACAACACCTAGTACATTTGTGACAACATCACACTTGCTATTTTCTAACTTGCTAACCTTGGACAAAGGGCTACTTTAATTAGTGAACCACTTCAGCCCAGGGGAGTTTTTTCATCCATACAGAAGGAAGTTTAATTCCATCTTTGTGGAAATCAGTTATGCTTAGGAAGTAGGAGGTAAATTGTGCTCATGTTCAGCCTTACCTAATGCCTTTAGGCGACAAGGCAGATCTCAGCATTCACTCAGGTAGCTGGTGAGCCAGGCCCTCCAGCCCTGCCAACTCTTCAATACGGCTTGTGTTACAGACAGTCACACCTGTGTGCCATTATTTATTACCTCCATCTTCAACTTTTCAGAGATGCTCTCAGTAAATGTTGGCTCTCAGTGTCAGAGTGATGCTTGCTTGATGCCAGCTACCAAGGGAATGTAGCCACTCCAGTCATTGTCATAACTGAAAAGCTGACAGTTTTCTAAGATGACTGCTGTAGCTGTGCATTCAGCTGCTCCCAAATTTCTATCAGGTGGGATGCCCAATTCTCTGAGATTCACTTGAGAATCTGTGTGACTTGGCTGTGCTACCAGAGAAGGTTAATAGCAGAAACAGAAACCAGAACGGGTACCTTGCTGCCACCCTTGAGCTTTGAATTCCAGACTCTGCAGCCTTCTCCCATCTGACATGTAGCAGAACATGCAGGGCCCTAGATGTCAGCTTCCTCAAGAAAAATGTGAGCAGCTGATACCGTGAGTGCCATATTTACATGGGCATATTTGAAAAAAAACCAAAACACCTGGAGAGTTTCTTCCTTCCACCGTGCTCCTCCATCTCTCTCCAGCTAGGGCAGCCCTGGGCTGGTCCAGCCCTTCCGTGCTGGAGGGGATTTGATCCAAGCACTGTTGGATCAGCCGTGCTCCATCCTGTCTTGGCTTCTGTCTATACCCTCAGTTCCTTTCTGTATCCCTTCCCAGTGCAATTGCCATTTCTCCTCTTGGTCTCCGCAGCCTCTCCTCACCAATTAGAGGCTCTGCTCTCATTGCTGCTCCTGCTTCTCGCTCCACTCATGTCCACTCTCCCCTGATGGATGCTGGCTTAGCTTTTGGAGTGGTTATACATTGAAGCCAGGAGGCCCGGGAAGCTTTGTCTGCTCCCAGGCAAGGAAGGGGGTCCCCCGGCCAGGGTCTCGTGTTGCTTGGCAACATGTTTCTGTCTCCTCCGACAGTCATTTCCCCTTGCAGCGCCTGCTGATGCACGCACAACAAATGACAGCAATATTACAGCAGCAGTTGCTCCTGTTGCTGTTTACGTATCATTTATGGTTACTGCCATGAAAGGATTTGTAAAAATTTCTTCACATCCTCCCTTTGTCAACATAGGTAATTCTTACACGCTTCTGTGGCCTGCACGCCTGACTAATTAGTGACTGGTCACAGTGCATGCGACATGCAATATCACTGGTGTTTTTCTAAAGTGGTTACTGCATCTGGAGGTTCTATTTTTCAGTCCCAAATTGAGACATCCAAGGTTTTATACTCAGAAGTGTAAAAATTCAGTGTAAGTGAGTCTGGTTTAACTGCCTCGAATTGCAGATTTCATTTTTAGGCATGCATGCATTTAACATTCTGCTCCGAGTCACTTTCTGTCCCTTTCAAAAGGACATGAAGGCTAACATTGAAATTTGAAAATGAAAACATCACCATGAACAGAGATAAAGCAGCCTAGGCTTTTCCTGATGTCTGAGTCTCTACCTTATCTGTTTGCCCTTCCCTCCTCCACATTAACCACTTCCAGCTTAGTCTTTCCGGTTTGCATTTGTGGATGTGCCAAAGAAGAAATATAGCTTCACTTATCTGTTTTCTGTAAGAGAGCACAGCAAGAAAGCCAGACCACATGCTTTCTGATCTTACAATGAAAACCCTGCTGAGGCCTTTCCTTACTTGATATCATGTCACCCAGAACACATGGGGAAAGCTTGCTTTGTGCTGCTGGCTAGTTATGTGCTGCCAGATCTTCTACTGGGCCTCGCCTCAGCTCTAGATGGTTTTTATTCCATTTCTTAGCACGGACTGCCTCCATAGCCTGTGACAAGATCTGACAGAGAACTTTTTTTACGAGGAAGGGGTGCTCATGAGGAAGGGAAGGTGCATATGTACATCTGCCATTGCCCTCTGCTGGGGTAATGCCAGAACTACTGGTGTGTGCCCTCTGCTATCTCAGCCGGAGGAGCCTTTTTGATTTCCCGAGTAGAAGCCTCTCCTTTACTTTATGAAATAACCTGGTTTTGAACTAAGGCTGACTGCATGTGGGTGGCTGGCAAACAAGACCGGTGGTTTGGTTCAGCAGATGATTGTCACACAGTGTCAGCATAACAAGCAGCACACGAGCTGACCCAGAACACAAATGTCCACCTCACCGGGGCCCAAGCTGCAGAGAAGGGTAAAATCCATTTCCAAAGTACAACAAAGTTTAAAAAGATAGGGTTGTACATTTTTTTTTCTCATTCAACTCTTCTGACTGACAGTGGATGTGTACATACAGAGTTGGTTTGCTAATTTCCCGCTATGCTATTTAGATTGTGTATTTAGTTACTGTTTATATATTTGTGATCTATTGGAATTGAATGCAGAAGTGGTTTCTGACTGCAGCTCTAAGGCATACTGCCTGCTCTACATCCACTCACTCATCAGCAAGCTGAGTAGAGACAAATGGAAATCTTGGTCTAAAAGCTAGAGACTCTGAATCCACTTTAAAATCCAGTTTTCCTACAGCAGAAGTTATTAAGAACAGCTTTTTTGAATGGGCTTTTTAGAATGAAAACATTTGCAAAGCCTTGAAATGAAGACCTTGATAGAAGTGAAGGCCCAATGCTAAGGTGCTGCAACAGTGAGATACACCTGCAAGGAGGGGGCAGCTTGCATTTCTATGGGATTGCACCAGTAGAGAAGAGGAGATTATGACCCAGCTGTTCTTCAGAGAAAGAAAACAAGCTCCAAATCAGTCTCACTTAGCCCCTCCTTAAGTGGGCTGGTTGCTCAGGAAGGAGCTCTCTGAAATCAAACCAGGACAGAAGTGATCTGCAGTTGTGGCCCACTGTCAGCTGTTTCTTTCCTGAATCTACAGTGACTATGAGAAACATATATTATTTATGGATTTTTGCTTGGTTTTTTTTACTTTGCATCCCTTCTAAGCACAGCCTGCTTCATAGGCAAACTGAGAGATCTGAGTTTCACAGCTCCACCTACCCAGCAGTGGCTCTGCACCCCAGGTGGGTGCAATACCTTATGAACCAGGAGTTTGTGAAACTGCAAAGACATTTGGAGAGTGCTTTGAAATTCCTGCATAAGCATAGCCCAGTCAAGGGGTAGTTTTCAGTTTTCTTCAGCTTGAAAACGCTTCTGGGTTTTCTGGTGGAAAAAGAAGCAGAGGAACATCAGCTTAGAGCATAATCTGGTAATGCTTGTATGGAGGTTAGCAGGAGTTAAACCAAGTAACATGGGAGTGCAATTAGTGTGTGCTTTCATCAGTCACCTTACCCTGGTCCCTGTCTGGATCAGCCAACATCCTTGTGCTGACTGAATTGCCTTTCTCAACTCTGTGAGAGACTATATTGCAGAGTACAGAAAACTGCTGATAAATTAGCAGAGTTTGAGTGTAAAAGCCATTATAATTCCAAAATGGACTTACTACTTTTCAACAACCCAAATGCTTCTTTGTATATTTCATTTAGCCAGCTCTGAAAATGTAGAAATTGGTGGCATTGACTTGGGATGTTTATTTTTAGGTAACACTCTTTGTTCCCTTTCTCAGCATAAGAACGACTTTCATCTTCTTCAGAGGCAGAGTTATAAATATCTTTCATTGAGATCCAGGGCCTCTGACATGAGTGTGTAGCACTTCTCCCTGCTGAACACAGCAATCGTATTTCCTTCCATTCCACGGCACTCTCGCACCTCTTTGACAGAAAAAGCCCCCTCAGCTCCTAAAATCCATTAGTTATCTTCCTGAGGAGTAACAGGATGCTTGTGGGAAACTGTGGGAAAGATTGTGTTTTATCAATATGAAACAGTATGTGCCATTTCTGCCTATTCTTAATCAGTGTTCCACACTTCAGTTTCTTGGATTTCAGTGGCACGGTTCTTCTTTGTGTAATTGATGGCATGTGCAAACTGCTCCTGTCCTTGCTCTCCTTTGCTTACTGGTGCCTTACTACAGTCCTTGCCCATGACACAGGCCCTGTGATAACTTCAGAGCAACAACACTTTATTTGTCAACATATATTACAGAAAGGACCAAGGAGGAACAAGTTGATGGTCTGTCAACGGCAAACTTACTTTCTGCCCTCAAAATTTGTCATAAACCTCAAACAGACCTGTAACTGCCTCACCTGTTTGACAACATCCTCCTCTACAATCCTGGCTTCCCCACTTGCCAGAAAAATGGTATCTCTTGTGAGGACTAGTGGGAGCTACACACGAGTACTTCATGCATTAGCTGCTCTTTCTAACCAGGAAGAGCTCAGGTGATCAAGCCACACAGTATGATCCATCTCAAGCCTGGTTTACTGCTTCCGCAAGTTACTGAAGTGCCCATGGAGGCAACAGAAGTACACGGAGGTTTTCCTTGCCACTTTCAAGGAAAATGTGTGAGTTTCCTTCACCTGCATCTCAAAATGTGAAGGGAGCAAAGAGGAGATGAGTGGTTGTGGGTCATTTGCTGAAGCTATGGAAGATCACCAGCACACAGGAGCTGGTGTAGGTGTATTCTGTAAGCACTGAGAAATTGAGGGAAGTGGGCAGCCTTGTCCTAGAGGAGGACCAAAAGGCAGGTTTTGGTCTACTTTCTCTGACCAGTACTGTTCCTGTAGGAAGCCTTGCTCCGGTAGTCTAAAAGGAAAATTACTGAAGAAAATAGAGCAATACATAAAATGGCAGGGGAATGCCTACCTGCTGAAATCTGGATTGCAGGTAGGGAAGCAGCATTTCAACTTTCTTGACTTTCAAGTGCATGAACATATAAATTGTGCTTAGTTTCCCTGGTGGATACAGCTATGTGTGCATTGCCATACGTGGGCATGGTTACATAAGCAGTGTTCTCTTGCAAAATACTCATAGCCTGAAATAAGCATAGCATGACCATGGACACAGAATAACAGAACGTGCTTCAAGTTGTATTGTTCCAGCATCATTCACGAATTGTTAGTTCAAAAGGAAATAAAAGCACTTTATGTAATTTTTGGAAGCATATCCCTTTTTAATTTCTGACAGGCATTATTGTGATTTTGATTTGGTATTTGCTAGCTAAATATTATCTTAAGATTTTGGTTCTGGTTTTACCTATCACTTCAATTTCCACATTTCCCCAAAGGGGAGTGGAAGCAGGTCAACTCTTTAATGGGCCAAAAAAGATAAAGATTCAAAGCATTTTTGTATTTTGAAATTAAAACAGTATTTCTACATGGAGAAGAAATGTATTTTAATGTGGTTTGAAATGCAAAAATTAAGTTTCCAAGTAAATTAAAATTTGGCCTTTCTTAAAAACTTTTCCTGCTAAAAGCACTCTAGTGAAAGTGTTCAGATCAGTGCAAAAAACAGCTATCCCAGCAAATGCATTGCTTCTTTTAATCCCTGCTTTCTGTAATTTTGAGCTCGTTCTACCGCTTATATAAAAAATTTAAGGATGTAGTATTGGTGAGAAATTGTGTCTTTCTAGATAACAAACTTGGAAAAGAATAAGGCAACTTATAGAGGATAGAGAATGGGATGCATTCTGTTTTGAGACATGTCCTGATCTCAACAGAAATAATGAATTGCAAGAATGAAGTGAAGCAAAAATTGGAAGAAAAAAAAACCCCAACATATCTAAAGGAAAAACAAGGTAGTAGAATATGATCTAAATTAAACCATTGCCTGATATAACCTGGAACATTATTATTAGGGTGTTGAGCTGACCCTTCTTGAAAAGCACAAGAACCCCTGCCTTAAGCTTAAAGGCTTTTGACGGTTACACTGCGGTATTCAGTCTCTAACTGAAGTCAACCATCTCATAGCCTTGGGGATCTGACATGGGGCATAAATTTGCCACAGTTGTAGCTTCTAAAGGAGCGTGGCTATTTACAGTGATTGGAGAGCAGGGCCACTTGGCCTGCTCCCTCCCATTTCAAAGTGAAGTGTTCATAATGCTTAGAAAGCCTCGTTGTTTAATGCTAATGGATGGTATCTCTTTCTGCTAACTGAAATATATTTGCCATTTTGGCACCAAAGTATTTTTCATGCTGTTTCCAGGCTCAGACTGGTTTTATTCCCTTGTTAATCTGAAGAGGTACCCTTCAGTCAAGTGGGGCAGTCTAAGAAAATCTTTTCCTGCTGTAAACCTCCAAGCCTGTATTTAACATAGAAATGAATTTCATGAATCAGACTAGGAATTAGAAGGAAACCTCTGGAGCCTAGAAGAGCCCTGTAGTCTCCATGTACACTGTAGATGTGTTACAAGACAGCTGGCCTGGGCTGGGGACTGACAGTTCAAATTTGCCCCCCAGCCCCTTGCTCAGCACCTTGCAGGAGGAAGGTCACTGGATGCTTAGTTTGGCTCTCTTGCACTTGTCTTCTGAAATAACCCACTGGTCTGGAAACCCAAGAGGACAAGTGTCATGTATTGGCATTTTTTGTTGCTGAGTGGTTGGCACCTCAAGAGCCATCCCAACCCACTTGTGACTTGGTTGCATGGCAATCTCTGAAGCATCAATTAGTTACGTTCCTTATTTGTGCTCAAGCTTGTCCTCAAATGTACACATAGCTGCAGGGGGACAGGCAAGGAGGTGCCCCTTAGCCTGCAGCTCTGCACAGGGCAGGGCCCCATTCCCTGTTTGCTTGTGCCAGAGTTGCCCATTTTGTGCCAACAAGAGGGAGGTCTCAGGCTCAATGCCATCATTAATATCCACTGGTTTAACTGAAGGGAGAGGGCCCTGTGCTTTCTGAAAATCAGCTTGTCCTCCAATGCCCTCTGGTGACGGGAACTAATTAGATGCCATTGCTATTACTGAAACCGGTTGCAAAACACTAATGTAATTTTATTCCTATTAAGTATTTTAGGAAAATACTGAGATTTAGCACAAACTGTGCTAGTTTGTTTTTGCTAGTTTGCTAGTCTGTGTTTGCTAGTTTGAATACAAACCTCTCTCTGTAATTGCCACAGCACTTCCTAGGAGTGGAAAAACAAGCATGTTCTAGAGACACCATAACTTAGGGAATCTCCAAAGCTTATTAGGTTGATCCTTTAAATGCTTTAGTCCTGATCCTTACTGCAGAGAAATACACTTGTGCATGTTTGCGTGTCTGCATGGCTGCAGAAAAGGCCTTGTGTCACCTCCTATGCTTAATCTCTCAGGATGGAAAAGTGGTGGCCCCGCATAACTCCTAGAAAAACAGGTTGGTGAAATAATTACCACCACTTGCATATGCTGGTGTGCAGCTTCTGTCCTCTGCCTGCCAGGACTCGTGTGAGTGAAGGAGCAAAATAGGCAGGAAGCGAGAGGGAGGTTGGTGGCCAAGACAGCTCTCCTTACTCAGTATTTTAAAGTCTGTCTGCCTAATAGACACTTTTCAAAACTAGACTTGGTTGAAACAACAACATGTGATATTTTATCCACTAGCTCTTTTTCTCATAGTTTGACTTTACTGTCGAACCATGGTTCGATAATAGAGAAGCAGATAATAACACTGAAATACACTGACTGGTTGGTGAATGATGAAAAATATTTTGAAATTAAAAATGCAAAAATGCTGAAATAACTTTCCTAATGCAGGTAAGATTGCTATTTTATAAGCCTGGTGAGCTTTTGAGTGTACTAAGCTATTTGATCGTTTCTCTTACTATTTGAGATCTCTGTTCTTCAAACAAAAACCCCATAGAAATAACACATGCTTTAAGAACAAAATGCTCCAAGGCCTTGCTGCCACAGTGTGCTGCTGTAGACTGAGTGCTTACAGCTTAGTTATTAACCTGTGATCAAGAGAGTTTGTAATTGGAACTGCCAGCAAAGCCTTGATTACTGAGAGGGATGTAGGCCCAAGTATAATATGATAAGCTACTTGGGCATGCAGATCTGCAGCCATTAGTAATTGCCTCCAATGGCTCCAAACATCCCTGCATTACATCTACAGCCCCTCTGCGCCTGTAGCCAGCACTGGTTGCTTCTGACTCCTGCCCTTTCCTCTGCAGCAAACCAGCTCTGAATGCCGTGTAGGACTGCAAGAGCACACCAAGAGTTGTGTTCCAGCCTCCGCTCTGAGGGACAATGGAGAAGAGACGTCAGTGAGTATGTGAATATATGGCAGCTGCTGGTTTTCAGCACCCTCATATTGGTGAGCTTCACCAATAGCTTCACTGAGCACCCCCAGATCGGGAGCTTCAGAAGTTACACCATCCTTCCTGTTTTATATTAGCAGAAGGTCCAGCCCAAGATGGGTGCGTCAAAGAACACATATCCTTTCATGTATCAGGGCAGTGCTCCGGAGAAAGGATGGCTAGGATGAACAAGCTAGGATATGCATCCATTTATCCCTCCTGCACAGTCAGGGTTTGCAATTTTCCCATAGCTGTGCAGTGGCTATTCTAATGGCACACAGGACTATTACCTCCTTTTCCCCAGAACAGCTTCCTTCCTCATCAGCAGAGCCCTCTCCCTGCTCCAAGGGCTACTAAGCCTATTACTTTGCGTTTTATACATTAAGTAACTTTTTGATGTAGCCATGCATCTGTCTAATAAAACCACTGGGGCTTCAGAAATAAAGACAAAAGCTAGGCATTTTATGATCTTTTTTGAGGAAGGAGATCCGTCTTAAAATTGAGCTGGCCATAAGGAGGGAGTATGACATAAACCTGTGCAATTACCTCATCCCCATGCAATGGAAGTTAATCTTTTGGAAAAGATGGGTGGCTTTTCATTTTTTAGCAATTACCATTGGTCATAATCCTTCTAGGAAGTACATGGAAAATAACTCAGTTCACTTGACGAGTTATACTGCCAGATTTCCCTGAAGCACTGACCAGCAGAATTACCAAGGCTGGTCCTAAGCTTTCTGAATACGTATCAGTACAGCACTTGGCTTAGTTTGTGGTAACAGGCAACTAATGGAATAGGACTCAGCAAGATAAAAGAGGCCATGGGTGAAAACCCAGCAGAGCCCTGCTTCTTCCTAAATGTGCATTTGCCCACCCCATCTTTCTGCACTCTATTGTTAGGTCTGCAGCCAAAGAAGCTCCAAGCTACTAGCAATACTTCAGATTTATATAACTGAAGATATTAATGCTTTACAAATATTAATTTAGCTTCAGAACAGGTATGTGGATGGGATCCTCCATCTCCACATCTATGACATGTGTGAGGTATGGAGAGAGGGAGAGCAGCTTCATAGTCATTGAGAAGCATCTCAAGCTCAAGGCTTTCGTCAGGCTCACAGAAGGGTTAAGCACAGGCTTTTTAGAAATACCTGGAAGTGGTTTACTCCTGCACAAGCAGAAGGCGATGACAGCAAGTAGACCTGAGCCAGAGCAAAATGCTGTGGAGAGCATTGCCTGAAATGACTTTTGCAGGCTCCCTAGGGGGTTGGTCACACAGCCAAGAATAGATCCTTCATCAAAGGAGCATTTTGTCTGCCTCCAGGTCCAGTGGTATTGCCAACCTGGCATTTCAGAGGAAGAAAGAGATTCAATAGCTACATTTTTAATTGAGAGTTAACCCAAATCTTGAGTTATTTGGAGCACTATCTTTGTGCACATGGATGTGTAGATGTCCTTGCTAACAAGATATGAGCACTCTGAACAGAGGGCTTATTTTGATGGCCTTACTCTGCATACCTCCCTGTGCAAACTTAACCAGAATGCAGCCCTTCTGTCTGCACTGGATGAGTGCATAAAACATTTTCTACTACATTGGCAGCACACATTTAGAAGCATCACTATTAAGAAAAAAGTAGCAAGTATTCTCAGCAATGTTTGAAACCAAGTAGCGTGCACATCTAGTTCCACAGCCGTGGCTTTAATTTTCTGCCATTGCAGGGCATAGCTGATCTAACATTAACTGTAGGTTTGCACAATGTCGGAACAACCCCAAGAATTTCAAAAGCCTTGTGTGTATTGGGAAAGACTACCACTGAAAACTCTGCACAAAACTGCTTGGTATGAAGTGGTTGGCTCAAAGACCTCACCTACCTTGGCGCATGAGCACATGAGGAGGGCAATACAGTCCCCACTAATATATGATGGATGCAAAATTAGTTGTGTATGGTTGAGGCATGTTTTCAACAACAGCGTGGAGAGTTTAAGTTACCACAAAGCGGCATCTCACATGACTGGCCTGCTGGCGACTAAAACAAATCCAACTTTTCACAGGGGCTCTGTGTACGCAGCTGTAGCTGAGGGCTCTGTGGATTCAAGGCTGCATATTGCCAACCCAACTATCACAGAACTTACATGTACATTAGACTTTCTTGAGCATTTTAACATAGATTTGTAGACCAGAATTTAAATAAAAACATACACGTTCTTTTCATGTTTTGGCAACACCATTCTAAACACTAGCCATGCTTCTAGAAATATCTGGAATAAATAATTATTTTGTTGGAATCTGCATAGTCTCTGTTTGAATTAATTGAAATGATGTGATTAGAGAGTGTTGCACTACACTGAACCTGGCTTTTCTCTTTTGTTAGAAGTCAGACCAGTTTCTGGCAAAAGTGGTCCTGTTGAAAATCAGTGAAATGTGAAGGACATACATAGAGATAGGAAGCTTAAGTCTGCACACCTGCCTTCTGTGAAACTTAGAATTAAATAGTGGTGCAACTGAGTATACAACTCTTATAGTTAGCGGTCTTTAAAAAGATGGGGTTATAAAAATCTAGTTTGCTGTGGAAATATATGTTTGGAATGTTTCATGCACACACTTATGGCATGTTACTTCTATCAATAGAAAACGCAAGTGCTAAGCATCCCCATCTCCTTTTCAGCTGAGGCAGACTATCAAATATCACTGTGGTAGAGATAAGAGCTTAGAGGAGTAGCATCCAGATGCACGTGATTATGTACACATTAACCATGTCAGTTACTCATTCTGTATGACATCAGGTTGTCATTCTGTTGCTTGCTGTGTTATCTATTGACAGCTATAATTCCTCAAATCTCAGGGCCTGAGGTCGCACTCCATGGCCATGCAGTTGTATGTACACCATGGTCCTGCTGTGCAAAACAACTTGTCAGCTGGGTCTCAGGAGGGCAAGCGCTAGTTGGTGAATGTGTTAACATGATGTAGTCAGACAAGATTTTGTCCTATCCCATCAGATCTTGTCTGAGATGACTTTATACATTATATATACCTCAGGAGAAGGGGCTATTTTTGTTCTTTGTCCTCTCTCCTTTCCCCCATTGCCCTTTTTAATACCTGTACATCACCTTGTTTATTTTTACAACTGATCCATGCAGAGATAGGGCAAGGAGGAGCCTACTCACTGCACCTACAGATTTGCGGTTACTGCATCATGAGACAGAGCTCAGCAGAATCAGCAGGGCATTTAGTGCAAGAAGAGGGTTTGTTGATGCTCTCAGCTGAAGACAGCAGCTGGAGTCGCATGTGCTAGCACCTTCAAAGGAGCATCAGAGTCCCTGTTCTCTGGCTCGTCCAGAAGTGCATATGGTTCCAGAAACAATGATTGGTACCAGTTAAAGAGCCATATTTTAACGGAAAGCTACATGTTAACCCCTCACATCCCACAGAAAAGAACAGACTGCAAAACTGGAAGCAGACAGGAGCCCAACTTCTTGTTAATCAATTTCAGAAGACTTCTGATTAGAGTTTAGTCATGCTTTTTACAAGTCAAGCATTATTTGTGTGGATCAGCTCAGCTTCCTCTCAGGCTGACACAGACACTTATGCAACTGAAATCAAAGCCTCTGAGTAGCATGTGAGGGTCATAACTTAACGAAAAATTAAATCACACAGTTGTGCACAGCATACACACTAACAAGGGCTTTACAGCAAAACATTTCATTCCCCACAACTTCTTCTGAAATGAGATACTTTTAGCAGACCTGTCATAGCTTTAAAAATCCCCACTCAGTGCTGAAAATTAATCTTCATTTTCAGATACAAAAAATATTGGCAAGGGCTTTGAAGAAACAAACAATGAGAGCTGAGCATCCATTTGGCCTTTCTCCTTTGCCAGAGGATTCTTCTGAAGCTCTGGGATTCAACTCTAGCAAACTGCATATGGAGCTGCACTGCAGCCCTGTCAGTAACTCAGGCTTTGGCTGAGTGACAGGCTGGTGCTGTGCAGGAAAAGGGTCACCTGCAAAGCTGGGAATAAAAATGGAATCATGCCTTTTTTTTCTTCTTTTAGTCCTCTGCTTTAAAAATGGCTCATTTCTTAAATATGAGCTAAATGAGGGTATAGATATATTTCACAGGAGTATTTTAGCACCCTAAAAGGCCAGGTAAACAGCTACATCTTATTAGCGTGTATGCTCTCCTTGACACACACAGCAACACTTGATAGAATTAGTTATGCTTCTAAGACTGACTTTGCACAAAGGGTAAGTTTGTATGTCTCAGATCACTGCTAAATAGCGGAAAGTTGAGGAAAATAAGGCAGCTTCAGCAGGAAAGAGGTTTTAAAACTTTTGTGAGATTTTTTCCTGCCAGGAAGAAGGCTTCAGGGGGAGAAATGAGTTCTGACTGGCAGAGTACTTTTCCATAACCACGTCAGAAACTGTAAGACTTCTAAGCCAAGGTTGTGGGATCTGCATGGTTATTTCTAAAGTGCCAAACACTGATTTAGGTTGGGATAACATTTCCATACATTTAGCTCTCTGCTATTTTTAAGAAATCTCAGTGCACCCTTGAAGTAATAGAGGGGAAACTCACCCATTGATACGCTATGCCTATCTCTGCAGACACCTGATACCATGCCCAGTGATGTGCAGGAGAACACAATCATCTTTCAAATTACTAATCTCTCCAGCCACAAGTGATACTGGAGTGGCCAGAAAGACTCTAGCCAGCTTTCACTGTTCTGCTATTCAGAGGCTTTGCAAAGGCTGTGAGACTGTTCAGGCTTGCAAATGGCACCTCACTGGACAACTAATGCAAGGCTATTTTGAGAGAGAAAATACGAAATACCAAACTCCCACTTAGTGGAATTACATGAGAAACCACTATGTGGAGCCAGCCACTAATTATTTGGCTGATGAGAAAACTGGATTGAAATAAGTTTGTTACCAAAATTTCAGGTGCCTGTGCTCCCCTGTTGCCTTCTGGTTTACAACAAAATTCCAGACATGGGACAATTTGGTGCAATGTAAATCACATGCATAAACCCATTGGTGAACTTACTAAAGTGGAGATAGAAAGACACATCCCTTCCCTATCTTGGGAGAGAATTCTCCAGCAGGTTTCCTGTACTTTTTAACTTATTCCTTTGTTTGCTCCCATCTAGTCTCGTGGCCTTTGAAAGAATAATACATGTTTCCCAGACTAAGCAGGAGAACAGAGTATAGCTTGAATGTCATTACTGACAACATGCTGTGATTTGTGTACATCATCTGGCAGATGCAGAGCCTCTTCAGCCACTAGACTAGGATAAAATTTCATTTAGAAAACAGAATAGCTACTAGATAATGTGTATGTTCATACGGATGGGGAATACGATAAACTTATCAAATCTTAGGCATGAGAGGTAATTTCAAATATTAGGGAAAGGGATAGTAAGAAATGCACACACCAATGAAACCTTACCCATTACACAAGACTTCCTTTACTGATGAGCCATAATGAGAATTTATAGATAAAAGTTCAAATCCAGCTTCACCCTGGAAACTTTCATCACCATTTACTCCATTACTTAATGTGACCACTTCTCTGTGTTTCCAATACGGAGTTTGGAGGTTCTGTTACAGGCAGGCAAATGACTGGGATATACCAAGATGCAGGCACTTTTTCTTGGAAAGAAACTCAAGGAAAGAAGAATCTCAAGAGTAACTTGAGGTTTCTGTAGTAGCGTGATATTTATCTGCTTTACTCCTCCCCTATTTCCAAGGCAAAAGAGAACTGAGATACAGAAAACTTCTGACACCCTCAGTAACCATCTCAGATAAATGTATTACTTGATACATGCAGAAAGCAACCACAGAGATAAGATACATATTGTTGGTACTGGGAACCATACGCCATCTGCTCAGGAGTGTCACTTAAACACAGTAATTTCCTGTAGAGCACTCAATTGCAGAGGGAAGTCTTCTGTCCATACCAATGAGCATAGGAAGAATGACACTTGGCTCTATAAACAGTGTGAGCCACAGAGTGTCTACCCTGCAGGATATTCATCTATATAGTCCAAGCCTTGAGCACAGCTTGTGCATGCTATGAATTTGGAAATGTATATATGTATTTCTTCCCATAGCATCCATTCTCTGGATTTCTCCATCTCCAAAGCAATACAACCTATTGACAGAAAATTACCCACATAAATTCTTCTAGTTAGTGAGCTCAGACTGCTCATGCAACTCACACCTGCAAATAGCATTCACTGAACCTAAAGTAGCCAGTAAAGCATGGGGGAGGTAAGAGTTGTAAATTGTCCCCCAAGAGTCTCAGGTTTCATGAATAAACAGCCCAACCTCCATTAACCTAGCTGTAAAGTGCCTTGAAAATTGGGTATTCAGGATGATGCTTTGTCAGTCTCTCCCACCAAGTGAAACATTCACAAGGAAATAATTCAATATTCATTCAGGATAAACAACTTGGACACAAACTTGTCTCTTCCATATCTGATTGTGTGGCTTATAACTGCTAGGCTACAGAGCTAATCTTCTACTTTTCCTTAAGCTCAGCGATTCTTCTCCCTCCCTTAAATGCAAAAAGGAAATCTTTGGAGTATAAATTGAAATCAATCCACATCCAAGTCCCCTGACACTTGACAATGAGACTGGCCACAGCACCAGGCTGTACACATGCTTTTTGCTGCCCAGCTTCTCAGTGAGAGTCCTGTGGGCAGAGTACACAGCTTGGAGTTTCAACCATTCTGTCTTCCTTACATTAGCATGGTTTGGCTTGGCCTAGACAAAAAAATCAGATGTACTCTCATCTCAGTGGCAGCCCTGCATCTCCCTAGGTGTGATAAGATACTTCCTGACCTATCCAGGCTCTGGGGTTTTAAAAGCCCAGGTTTTGTGACCTTATTATGGGTAGATCCAATTCTGCCACTGCAGAGAGACTAGAGAAGACTTCTGTGCAGCCACCCAGTAAAACCTATCATCCAAAGTGTTCATACCCAGACAGCTCTGAGGGCCTGACCATCCACAACAGCTGCGAATTTAGGAGCCTCCTACAAGAACTGGACATAAATGGCAGCCTCTACATGTGCTGGCATTGCAACTCTGGCATATTCATAATGCTAGAGCCCCTCACCAGACACCCAAGCTGTTGCAGTCCTGGCCAGAACCATCAGCCACAGCTGCTTTGTCTCATCTGACAAAGCAGTAGCGATAAGCAACTTCAGCAGTAAGAATAAAATGACAGTGTTTTGAATGTAAATTGCATTAATAAATTATATCGCTGCTTTGTTATAGAGATGCAAAATTTTCATGTGTTAGAGAAGCCATTTCTGTGCTACAAATGTCTGTCTGAAGGAACATTGTTCCCAGTTCAGAAATCACCAAAGAACAACCCACTGTGCCTCAATTTAAGCCTTCAAAAAAGAGTATTTTGTAAACACATAGCATTGCAGAGTAAATAGGCAGCAGCGTGGAGTGTTGATAGGGTTATTTCCTAGGTTTTAGGAAGTAGTCATTCCCTTTTTCTGCCTTAATAAATCTTGATCTACTTAGAGATGACAAAACCCATCTGTTAGAAGGTGGCAGGCTGTACCTGAGCTCTGCTCAGGTACAGGGCAATCGAGTAGGGCACACAGACAGGATGGACAGAGCTGGCAGAGCTCAGTACTGAGGGAAGGGAAAAGAACCAGAAGAGAAAGACACGGGAAAACTATAAGGAAGGAGCAGGAACTGGCAGGAAGGCAGACTGTAGGGCTGAGCAGAGATTTTAAATCAACAAAACCCACTTTCTTCCGAAATCTCCTTAGGCAGACCAAATCTCTGGGTTCTTCTTATTGCTCTCAGCTCAAAGGCCCCTTTGCAAAACAGCTGCTCCTCCTCGCCCCACCATCTCCTCCCCATGGGTGTGATGCCACCAGCTCCAACATCCATTCCACGACCTTAGGAACATAGCTACGAGTCACTGTGATACTTGTTGTTTTAATTAGCAGTCTTACAAAATTTTGTTAAAGAGAATGTTATTGTTCTTCCAAAGACGTAAAGTAACAGAAATTGCATGTCCACCCCACAACATTACTCTGTGTGATATCCTGCTTTTTCATCATATGATCATGTGCTTGTTTCCAAAGGATCCTTACTGCCGTCAGAGTAGTGCAGGGAGATTTAGGCTTTTTTTTCCTCACAGAGATTGGCATTAAATAATAGCTAAGGCAGGGGGTTGCATAAACAATAATAAGATTAGACTGTTGGATGTAGATTTAAAATTTAAGGAGGGCAAGGCAGCAAGCTAGGAGGATTGGCCAGGTTAATAAATGGTTAGAAGGGTGGTGCCATAGTCAGGAGTTTGGGTATCTAGAACATGGGACTCAACTTAGTAGGGCAGGTCTACTGGGGGCTGATGGACCTGGTCTGACAACAAAGGGAAAGAGCAGTTTTGGAAGGAGGCTTGCCAGACTGGTCAAGGAAGCTTTAAACTAGATGTGTTGGGGGAGGGGGGCATCACTCCATCCCAACACTCCCAGTCAGTTGCCAGCACCTATAATAAATGCTCAGAGCAATGTAGAGATATTCCAGCTGCTCCAGCCAATGAGCCGGCTTCACTTGGAGCTCGGCTCAGATACCCCTATACAAACGCCTGTAGCAGGGGGAGCAAACAAGAGGAATTAGAGATGTGTGGACGTCTACAAGGGTATGATATAATAGGCATCACAGAAACATGGTGGGATGGCTCCCCACCGTGTTCTCATTTCAGGTCTTTATGTCCCGTGGGGACTGAGAACATAGTGGTAATCTATTAAACTGGTTCAATCTCTCTCTACTCCTAAACCTGGCTGCAAGCAAACACTACTGAAAAATCACAGTATTTACAGAAGTTTAGTTTTCTTCTTCAACCATTCAGGTGAGCCATATTCAGAAGAGATGAGCACACAGACGAAGGTTTCATTTAAATACCGTTATATCAATTCAACTTTTTTGCAAAACTGCTGTTTCTGTTTGATCTGTAAAAGCACCAAATTTAAATGAAATAATTGGAAACTTAAATCTTTTCTCTGCTGATGACCTGAATGACTTGAGCAGCACAACTAAGAAGACAGAAGCCCGTAGGAGGAGAAGCAAGGCAGGAGGCTGATAAAAATCAGCTTTTCTGCCAAAAAAAAAAAAAAAAAAAGAAAAAAAGGTGCATTTGCACAAATATACATATGTATATCGCAGTGTGAAACTGCAGCTGGCATCCTGTCTTGTGCCCTTCATAGTCCTTATTATAAAGTAAAACTTTGTGTTCCAGAAAAATCTTCTATTAATTCACCGTTCCTGGCTTCCAGAAATTCCTCCTCAGAACTTCTGATGTTAAAGCAGTCACACTTTTAATATATCTGCTCACAATATGCTCATATTAGATGATTTAGACTATTCTTACCCTCCTGTCTTCAGGAGGGTAACTAACAACATTCATGCCATAACCACTGGTTTCTGTGACAGAGTGATTGTCCTACCATGCCAGTGTTACACCAGTGCTGTATCATTCCTAACTTGCAGAGTAACCAGAAAACTGGGGTTTTCACAGTGTATCTCTCAAGTTCCAATAAACAAATGCCATCTATCAGAGTCTGTTATAATTAGTTATCTCCCTCACAACTGTTTCTTCTCACCATATAGCCATGCTTAAATAAAAGAGAAAGTTTTACTATCTGCAGATATTTAGTAGCAGACTCCAGAACTATACCAGTCACTTTTGTTTAAGTCTGTAATCACTCCTCCCAAACCAAAAGGGAAAAATGGTGTCAGAAGACTAATTCCCAAGTCAAGCATATGTTGAGACATGCTTTATCCCTAAGAGCAAGATTCCACCTGTACAGATCCCACTGTTGCTTTTGGTTTCCTCCCACTGTCAGCACAGAGCCCTACAGCATACTGGAGTCAACCACAGCTGATAAGAGAGATGGCTCCTTTCCTTCTGCAGCCTCATGTGCAATCCAACTGCTTAAAATAACCCTTTTATTTTCTAGTTTGTTTCTTATTGTGGAATTTTTGTAATCTCAGAAGGGGTGCATAGTCCTTCCCTAACACCCATAGGCTAGAAATTTTCAAAATTGCCTATTGTTATGGCAATCCCTTCTAAAAGCCTAGAAGAAGATAGTAAAATTTAGCCTCTGTTGACATACACAGCTTTCCCCCAAGCATCATTTCATATGTGCCAGCTCTGATTGATACACAGGTGCATTTTAGAGACAACAACCTATACAGCTCTACTTCAATTCATGCAGCTCCCCAGTTAGTATGGAGTAGAAATGAAGCCATTGTAATGGCAGAAGTTCAACACACTCCTTGCAGTAAAGCAACCCGGAGCATGAGCCATCTGCAAACAGTGGCACATGCAGTCTATTTTGAATTGTTGGGCCAGGGCTAACTTGGAATCTAGGGCTGGCACGGTAGACAGGAGCCCTCAAGTGGAGCACGAGAACAGAGACAAAAGGCCTGGACTGCTGACAGCACTATAAATTATTAGATAGTGTTTTGTTTCTATTTTAATTGATACTAACATTTAACTGCTATTATCACAGATTAAAAAAAAACAAACCTGGATCTCTCATTTTTGCTTGCCATCCCTGGTCCCTTCAAGAGTAACTCAGGTATCAAACTTGTTCCTTACACATATCTCATCACTAATACCCAGTTTTGCAGTGTGATTTTTGTATATATACAAGTTGCTTTCTACTTTGTATTTAAAACAGTGAATTCAAAGAAGGGAGGTAAAAAGAAGGATGAAGTAAGACGCCATGGTTTAGTGTGGTCTGATAGCTCATAACCGGTAAAAAGTTGTCCTGCACACATCCTTCCTTCAATGCCAGGCTGTCAGCCATGCATTCCCTCACTCCTCTACATGTCAACTCTGGTGCTCACTGGACCTCTTGCTGAGTTGCTTCAATTCATAAGCCACAAAACTAGCCCAGAGAAAAAGTAGGTAGGTTTATTCCAGTTTAACAAATGAATGCAGCTCTGTTAAGAGGTCCAATGCCACTAGAGCCAGTGCAAATCTCATCATCTGCTTGACTCAGGAATTAGTTTTCTAACGTTGACTCAGATTTAACATGTAGTTTCATATTAAAGAAATATCAGCATCCCTAGCTAGCTTGAAGGTCAAAGTCAAGATCTATGAAAGGGTTTCCCATTCACAGCAGCATGGGATATGCATCCCCATCCCTGAATTAAACTGTGGGATCA
>JANHGB010026967.1:0-14006 GCA_026283785.1 Coracopsis vasa | reverse complement strand
CCACTGGAGCAGGTTGCTCCAAGCCCCTGTGTCCAACCTGGCCTTGAGCACTGCCAGGGATGGGGCAGCCACAGCTTTTCTGGGCACCCTGTGCCAGCACCTCAGCACCCTCACAGGGAAGAGCTTCTGCCTAAGAGCTCATATCAATCTCCCCTCTGGCAGGTTAAAGCCATTCCCCCTTGTCCTATTAATACCCCCTTTTCCTTTCATTTACTTCCTGTGGCTCTTAATCTCTACCAATAGCATGGGAGGCCTTAGCAGAGAACTTGAGGTGGAACAGCTGTTAAATCTGTCCTCTGGTGGTGCTTCTGATGGATTTTATTAATACAGCTGCAGTGTTATTAACCTGTTCATCAATTTCTTTCATACTCCAGAAATACTTTACTTGCTTTACTAATCATTTTTACTCCTTGCTTGCTTTTGTCTTTTCTTTTTTGTCTTTCTTTTGACCCATGCTCTCATCTTTTGTCTCCATGTCCTTCATAACAAAAAAGAAAGCAGAGAATTATTAATCTTCCTGCCATACTTGGAAAATTTTCCTTTCCTTTCTGTCCCATCCATACCGCCTCACAGTCTCCATGCTTTGTCTGTTTTCCCCTTAAAGTGGCTGAATAACCTTTTGGTATTGATTTAATTTCCCCTATGGGATCTAAATCCACTTGGCTTTTGGCAATGCTCCTTTCTGCTTTTCCACCTCTGAAACTGTAGCTTTCATTGCTGACTTGTTGGAAGTAATGGTCATTTCTCATGGATGTTCTCCCTTTTCAAAGGTTCTTTTCAAATAGGGTGAATCCTTGTTGGGAATAGAACTACTACATACGTAGGTCTTGGTTTAGAGAAACTCCAGGTGTTCTCCATGTTTCTGTGTTTTAAGAAGTTTAAAGTCCCAGATGGTTCTTTTTCAATGACGTCTTCTTGCACTCAAGACCCTGAGTTTCAGAGTTGCTTCTCCTTTGTATTTCAGTATCATTTAAACCACCATTCCTTCCAATGCTTTTTCTTTTAGATTCTTAGATTTCTGCTAGACTTTGAGTCAAAAATAGTATTTCCTTTTGGTTTATTTCTTCTAGTGGCACTGTCAAATCTTTATCAGTACTGAGCTTTAACCCTGTGTGATGTGGTTTTTGTTTGCTCTTTGCCGTTTGCTGTTTTAAGGCTTTCAGTTTATGCTTTAAAACAGTTTTGTAAAACTTACAGCTCCTGCCACAGAAGGAGCCTTCAAAATGCTTCATGTTATAGACCTGAAAATGTTACAACATGGGTCTGGAGTATTTTACTCCGCAGGCTGGGAACACTTTATTTTGGAGGAGGTCACTCTCCAGGAAGAAGGGTTTTTAGACTTCCCAAACCTGAAAAACATCAGGTTTGAATAGGTTGGGGTTTTTTTAAATCAAAACACGTAAAAGGAGGGGAGAGCATACAAAGGAGCTATTTGTACTTGCAAGCAGCTGTGCTACGGACTACATCAATAGGCATTGGTGTGTTTTCCTTGAGCAGTGGATGGCTGTAGGTGTGCACTAAGAATCTGCTAATAGACTAATGTGCACCCTGTTGTGGCTTATTGCTGTAATGAGAGGTTAGTAGTAAAAAGCAGCAGAGGAAATGGAAGGGCAGAGTAGTTTGTAATGGAATGTTTTGTAAGGTTTTCCTTGGGGCATTCATAACTGTACAATTTAGATACACCTTTGTGAATGTGCTGAAGCAAGCATAAGTTAGATAGGAAAGACCTCAAAACCATTGTAAGAAAACTAGAAAGACAACTGTTGAAAGAACTTGGAATCCTTGATTTCAATTGGTATTCTATCTTTTAGTAAAATTCTGTGTGTGTTTACTCGACTGAGATTGGTTTGGTTGGTTTCAAATAAGCTTGAAATAATAAAAATAGATAATAATAAAAAATTTGTGAAAGGTGGTTAAGATAATGGACTAGATACTGTTGTGCTCAGACTTCCTGTCTGCAAGGGTATTTCACTCTATCTAATAAGGGGATAATAATGCCCCCTTCCTTTTATTTTGTTTCTAGATAAATCTTCCTAAAATGCTTTTTGAGGAGCAGTGGTTTCTCTAGCAAAGAGCTTTTGAAACTTCTCTAGTATTTTGCCTCTGCATTCCCCCCGTGATAAATATATGGCTGCAAAGAGTGAAAAGGGGGAGAGTCTGCGTGTGCTCGTGTGTAGGTTGGTCCAGGTGAACCCTCACTGCCTTTTGTCTAGGCTTGTGTTGGGGTTGGCAAGCACTTGCATGTGAGCAAAGTCCTCTCATCGTACCTGAAGTGTTTAGCAGCTTCCGTAGTGTCAATGAGACCTGTACTCACATGAGAGGATGGTGGCTTTCATTAAAAAACGAAAGATGGGAAAAAAGGAATAGAGTTCAGTTGAGACTTTGTAGAAGGTCAAGTGTATGGGGTGTGCAAAAATGTGACCTCAGGAAGTGTCTATGTACTGCTGTGGGTGACAATGGGAAAATGATCATTGGCACTTTGGAAAAATGCCAGGATTATTAACAGTGACTAAAGGAAAACAACCCCACTGATAAATCAATACATTCCTTGAGGATCTGACTGTGTGGAGTCTGGTTTATGCCAAGCTGTGCTAAAACAAAAGAAAAGCAATTCTTTATTTTATTAGGGGGGATGACACCCGAAAATTGATCTTCAGGTGAGGTAGCTTGTGTAGCCAAACACTGCCTCTCCAATAGATGTCACTGCAATCAACAGCAACTAGGGATGATGTTCAAAGAGGAAGATGTAGCTTGGGAAAATGCTTTAAGCTTTAGGAACATAAAATATTGGAAAAAAATAGTAATGGCAATATTTAATTTTGTTAAATATGGTAGCAAGTGTATTTAATAGGGTGGATTTCCAAAGATCATGCAAAAGCCAGGATTAGACGAACAGAGCAGTGACTTTCATTTTTAGCTCTGTTAATCTCTATTTAATACGAGTCTGTACTGCTAATCTTCTTTTCCCATTCTTGTTCTGACCCACAATTAGCTAAAACATGTAAGTTTATAACGAGCCCTAATGATACCAGATCCAGAAGGGCTGTACATGCTGGGCAGACTCACAAGCTGTTGTGCCACAGGAGGATAGATTATGGTGTTGGCGTCATTGTAGTTTGAGGTTGCAGGTTAGTTTGGGGTTTTGTTGTTGGGCTTTTTGTTTTGGGGGTTTTTTTCACTCTATTTGTGAATCACATGCACAGTTCTCATCAACTGATGAAGTATTGCAGGAGGAAATTACATTTTTGATGAAGTAATAGCAAAATTGCAGCTGGGACTTCTTGTATGTTTTTTTTACTGTGTGCTTGACATAATGCACTGAACAGATGGCTTTGTGTGTGCTGTGATACATATTCTAAAGAAAGGACAATGAACTTTAAAAATGAACAAATTAATGGCATTAAGAAAATAACGGAGTGTTTTGAGTTGGTTTAAATGTAGCACTTGGACTGGAGAATTGGGAAGGAGTTCCCAAAATAATCAAGTATGTTTATAAATTTAGAGGGAGATTTAATCTTTGCTTTTTTTAATTACTAAATGAAGGATTTTGAGTCTTTTCAGTGCTTCAGATCAGCACTCATTGCAGTAAAACTAACAGTGCTTGTTTAGGGTTTCAGCAAAATACAACTTACAATGAAGTTTGAGCCTTTCTTGTGCTTATAATGACAGATTGGTTTTGTTTTCTGACATGAGAAAAACAACAGCCAAACCCTGCGCCATGAACACATATCAGTGGTGGGAAACTGCAGGGTTTGCAGCACTGGAAAACAGCACATTTAGTGAAACCATTTGATTAAGAGAAATTAATTTATAAGCCCTGTAGCTTGCATGAAAAGGATGCTTAAATAAATAACATCTATTAACTGCTACTTTTGCCATGCAGTGGGTCATTAAGCGCAATAGTACCTGCAGCTACCAGCGATCTAAACAACTGATTTTGGGGATAGGGATGTCATTGGAATGCTGGCAGAGTCAGCCAGTGCACAAACAGCAGCCGTAGAGCATCAGTGGGTCAGATGTGGGAAACCAGAGATCTGCTTCTCCCTGCATACTTTCATAGGCAGCTTTCATCTGCTGGCAGATGTAACTGTTAGCTTGTGGGTAGCTTGAAATTAATATAATTGATGGCATCTCATAATAGAAACAGACAGACGGTTTGCCCTTAAGGAGAGAAAAATCTCAGGAAAATAGGCCCAAGGTCGTCAGAAGAAAGACAAGCGCTGAGTCTGTGTCTGATGAGGATTTGAGCTGCTTACAGCACTGAATGTTTGTCAGGAATGCAGATATCTTGAAGTACATGCTGGTACAGCAATGGTACAAGGGGGTTTCCCAGGTAAGGATTCAGCTCTATCTCTATATTGTGTTTGTTTCCAGCAAGTAATTTTAAGTATTTTTAGTGATAATTTAGAACTAGTGAAGTGCTGGGGATAAGAATATAATAGCACTGATCATTTTTGTTTCAGTTTGAAGCATGGACATACAGCATGATTAGAATATTGAATGCATTTAGTATCTTTAAAACATTTTGTCTTGTGTTTGCTTTGTAAATCATTGTTTCTGTGTACGCTGGTGTTCAACATTCTTATGTACAAAACTGACGTGAGCACGCAGTGCTTAAAGTATAAGAATCCCTAGCATTAAATTTCTTGCTATATAGAATAATCTACTCTTCCATAACTGTTATTGTAATGTAGAGACAGATGGCTGAATTTTCTTCACTTTGCTTGTTAAGAATGTGTTAGGTAAATGTTTTTAGACTAAAATAAAAAGCTGCTGGGGAATCTAAACTGAATATTCAGCATTTTCGTGGTATAAGGAGGCAAAGCAAGAATAAAGCAATGTGATAGTAAACAAATGAGCTATTTGCAATGAAGGATAATCTAATCTTTAAATATTGCCTGAGATTGCATTTGTTCTTAGGTATGATCTTTTCCTCCAACACGAGCCAGGTATCCAGAGAATAGCATTAAAATGCTAAGCATGAAATATACTGATTTGATGGTTTAAGGTTATTACATTGTCTAAGGCATGGTGCAGGTGGCTTACATTGTTTGTGATCTTAGATCTTACTCAGGTGTTACAGATAAGTAATTTCATATAACTTACAGATAGGAGATAATGTCTGTGGTATAAATCTGCATACGCAGGTACAAACTTGCTGAAAGAGGATAATACAAGTAGATCTTTATATTGCTCTCACTGGAGAACACTTAATATCACTGCAATGACTTGCAACTAAAAATATGTAAAAAGGATGTGGGTGTTTAAATAAATAAATGAAAGACAAACACTAGCCCATAAAAGGTGGTTATGTCTTTATATTCTGGAATGTCTGATTTTTATAGGAAGATATCTTTTGTCATTACCATGATGTTGCTCCAGTGCACAGAAAGAAGGAAGAAAAAACATTAAACTCTCCTATGCATCATGTCTTGTCCAGACTAGCACAGCATTGCTTTTAGTTAGAATGCAGAATAGATTATTTGCATAATAGCTCTGTTCCAAAATGGTCTGCTCGGTTTAAACGGTAGCTGCTCCAAATCTATAGTGGAAGTAAGCCTCTAACAGAAGGGGAAGTAAAAATGTTAAATGACAATAATTTTATCCTTTACAGATGCTACTTTGTTTTTCCACGGTGTTGCAGTAATTGAGACAGCTGTCCAGAATAACTTCTTTAACTGTTTGAGAAAGTTCAAGTTATCTTTTGCTTTTCCATCTTAAGACTTGGTTCTCCCTTATTCAGTGTGATAGCTTAGGGGCAAGTCATCAATTTACCTTCTGCTTTGGGCAGGGAGGTAATTGCTCTTTATCAGGAGAGCTGGCATTTAAAGAGCAATCCAGAATATTTATCTGTAGGTGTGCTAGCTATAGCACACTGTGACAGACTATTAAAGATTTGCTTCATGCCTTCTAGTGCCCACATGCGTATTGAAAACTACTTGCAAGCTAATTGACGTTAGGAATAGAGATCTGTATACACATACGTGCATATATCTATATATGTATATGTGTTTGTGTGCATAAAAGGCTGCTGTCTGCATCAGCTGAGCACCTCTATTTTATCATCAAATTCAACATGCTTTTGTTATATTGAAATTAGGAGAGACGCTGTGGCAACTGGCTAAAGGGCAGGCAGTTCTTTCTGCCACCCCAGAAGTAATAATAAGCCTTTGGTTATTAGTGTAATGATGGGCATGTCTGTTGGCTTCATCAGTGCTTGGACATCCTGGCTTGTGTTTCTCTGCCTGTGCTTCCCAAAAAGGTTATTAGAGGAAATGTTAAAGCATTGACCTTATGGGGGTCATCAAGGAAACAGCAAGCTGCTGCTGCTGTGAATGTACAAAGTGCATGTGTGCTGAGCAGAGATGAAGCGGAGGTCTGAGGAGCACAAAGGTGAGGACCTGGGCTCTGTGTGCGTTGACATATCGTTGCACACATTCTGCATGGGCCCTCCGTGAGCTCCCCATGAGGTGAGCGGTGAGCACCTCCATCAAGACACCATTAATCCAGATTACCTCGGTAAATGGGAAGGTGTTTCCAACAAGCAGATGTACATCAGGTACCACTGACCAATGGCACCTCGGTGCTGTGTATCCCAGCTCCGTCCTTGCCCTGCTCACTGCCCATGTGGTGGGAACCAGCCGCTGTCAGGATCCACAGATGCAATTCAAGATCCAGAAGCAGAGCTGATTTTGCCGTTGTGTTTGTTTGTCATTTTGAGAATATAAGGGAGAAGGGGGAGCAAAGTGGAGTAATGGGGTTTATGAGTTAGAACAGGCAATAGGGGAATAGGACAGATAAGTGGACTGTCTGGGGTCTTGGTCTGGGGGAAGGACAAAGCTTAAGTGTGGAGGAGGACCACATTCTTCTGCATGTCTTCATGCAGGCGGGCCGAAACAGAGCCAGGAGCCACTGTCATCCCAACAGCAGTAGCTGAGCAAGCTAAACTTGGGAATTCCTGTTCATGTGATGAGTGTACTACTGCCAGGGCACAGATCTACAGGTGAATTACATATGCCATCTAAAGCCAAGAGTGGTAGAACTTTGTCATACCATTTTGTGTTACATATATATATATATGTATCAAACGCTTTTAACAGTTGTCTTGAAGAGTTTTGTTTTGTTTTCTTTTTAAGTGCTTTAGGTAGTTTCAGAGGAGTTTTGTATCCCTTAGCTGAAAATCAAGGGATTGATTGGGTTACAACAAGGGATTGGAACTAGATGATCTTTCAGGTCCCTCCTAACCCAAACCGTTCTAGGTTTCTATGCCTTACCTATCACATTTTTTAAATACTTCTGTGTTTTAGGTACTATTTCAGAACTGTAAGCTTAAGTAGCATTTTTTGACCTATAGATGTTAAACTTATGTAATATACTGAACCAGGACCTCTGTAAAGTGAGGTGGGAAATCATCATTTCCATGGTGTGGTGGTCCTGGGAATATTATGAGATACTGAACAAAAGGTCCCATACTTTCAATGTGCTGTTACTTAGAGTTGAACCACAGAACTAAACTGGGAGGAAATCGGATGGAAATGCCAGTAAATATGAAGGCACAAAGCATTTGTATGTTCACGTGCACATGGAGCTGATCTGTAGTTCTTTACACTGTGCTTGTGAGAGCAGAGAGGGATTACCCCATCAATGGTTGTTAAAGATATTATGCTAAGTCTCCATTCCCCCAGGTGCTCTGAGAATTAAGAGCAAGCAGCATTTGATGTACCTTAAGACAAAGTGTATCCTCTACTACTACAGTGTGTAATGGTCCTGAAATAGTCTGGTCTAGTAAAGCTGTGACTGTTCTGTAACGCAGCCACTGGCACCACAGCAGATGGGATGGATGCCCAGGGAAGGAGGAGGGACGTGATTCCCTTGGTGCTGGATCATCCTGCTCCCTGTGCCAGGCTCACCTGTGACTTGGACCTTCAAACCTGGACTTTTTTCCACAATGCAAACTGTGTTCTGAACCAAAAACTGTGTTGTTTTCAAGTGTTGGCAAAAACCCACCTTGTTTTAAACCCCATAAGGTTTGGCTGTACTTTCCTCCATTTTGTAACCTGTTATTCTCTTAGGGATGTGACAGGTTATTTGAGGATTAATACAGTACATTTATGTGTATTATTTATGTATTTAAATAGACAACGCAGTAATTTTACTGCAAGAATTCATTTCAGGATTGAGTTGTTAGAACTATAAAGTATGTATGGGAGTTTTAATACTGTTTTTCAAGGGAAGGAAGCCATTAAGCGAGCAGCCTGACAGCAAGGTATGCAGCGAGGTATCACTTGAAGGGCTGGGAGAAGAGTGGAAGGGGAGAAAATGAGATGAGACTGGGATGTGATGGATGAGGGAGTAAGTAGAGCTGCATGCAAGGATGAGCGCAAGCAGCTTATGAGCAATGGCCAAGAAAGAGGTTGAAAGGGATTTTGTAAGGAACAGGGAGTTCAGTGAAGCCTTTCGGGGACAGAAGGATATGGTCATCCTTTGGAGTGTGCAGGAGGCATATTGTGGTGTTATAAATGAGCAGGACCTGCATGGTGACACGTGTCAGGGAGAGGACAGGGCGACAGCACCCGCAGCAGCTGCTGGCAGGCAAGCGGATGGCTCTTGGCATTGAAGCAAAGCAATGGGATAACCCTGCCGGAGCCCCCGGATGGGTCTGTACAGCAAGCCAGGTGGTACATCTGCTCCAGCCCTCCTCCCTGTCCCTCGATAGCTGTGTGTTGGCAGACATTCCCCTTTCCCGCTTTCACTGATGTATGTACTTTGCTCATAGAGACACGGAAGAGATGCTTTAGCAGGGAGGACAGAGGTGTCGGTTGGGTGCTGCCTCCAGTCAGGACTTGAGTGTAGAGTTGTGAGGATTTTAACGAGTTCTTCTGCGAGTGCTGCAGGTAATGAGGTTGGATTCCTACAGATTTGTGCCTCCCATTCGACTGACTTGGGTGTCAAGGAAGGTGTGAGCTCTGATTTAAGCTTTTCCTGTGGCTGGAGCATTTCTAAGGGCTTTCTCTCATGTGAATTGTTTGACGCTTTAATAAAGTGTGATCTCACACTGAAACCCTTCCCCCCATCAGGTATTTATCAGGTTTCTCTCCTCTGCATGGCTGCCTGTTTTCATGAACCTTTTATAGTACCTTTGAGACCCTCAGTCCTCCATCAGATTTGCTTCAGATTGGCGAGCATGTTCAAAAGGTTTGGGGCAGGAGCTTGGATTGCACAGGGTATGATTGCATGAGCTTTGTTCCTGTAAGAAAACAAGATAAAGTGGTTTACCATGTTAGAATGAAACCTAATTTATATTAAGATATTAAAATATAATTAATAAACACTGGAGCATAACCTCCCGGACTGCAGTTCAGAAGACCTGGCATCCTTTCTGGCTTGGTTACCATCTGTTGGATGTCTTGGTTAGCCATCTGTCATAAGATACACAGGGCACCTTGAGCCTTCTGGAGCACCATGCCATGGTTTCCAGGGGTTAGATGGCCATTTACATTTAAAAATCAAATAAAAAGGAAAAAAGACTTCCACCTTACCCAAAAGATGATGTTTATTCCCCAGGAGCAGGTCGTGGATGCATCTGAATCATCCCTTTTGTGGGCTAAATTCCACATGAGAAAGAAAAATCAGTTTAATATCAACCCAAAAGAATTACAGTAAAAACTACCATACCCCACTCCTATTTTTCCCTCAAGCATTTGTTTTTAACTCTCTTAGCTGATTTCCTCCTCCAGTCAGAGTGAAAAGGGTAAATCTATTTAATAGAGTGAAGTTTATCTGTTTAGCTCTTCGTCTTGGATAAATCCTTGGAGATGGATTTCTTTTGCCACAAGGAAAATGCAGAGTGCTTGACATATTGCAAATCTCTGTTCACATACATCATCAATTTCCTGATTATAATTTTATTGATTTTAAAAAAAGCCCAAAGCTGAATGCATTAATATCTTTATTTCATTAAATACATTAAAGAGAAGCTATTTGTTACCTAGTAACTTATTTTAGTACTAAAAAAATCCATTGAAATACTCTGTTCACTTGTTTGTGCTTTTATTTTCCCTCTGCAGAGGAATGAATGCCTTCCCTATCCCCTCTTGGTTGAAATGTGGAATAAGCAAAGGCGTCTGACCTGCATCCTTTCATTTTACTCTTTATGGAAAACAGGTCTGCCACATTCTGTCCTTTGGAGAGATTGAAAACAATTAGAATAGAATGTCTGACACAAAATATTGTCTGACTTCAATCTGTCAAGTTTTATGATGTCAGAAGTGCAGCATAAACCCGATTAACTTCTTGAATAGACTCTCAAGGCAGCTGATTAAATAAGATGTACGGCTTATTTAGGGAGAGTTTACAACTGCTTTATGATCTCACAGTGGTATTAAATGAGGGCTTTTGTGTGGGGAGGAATTGTTATCCCTTCATCTGCCCAGATGACCCCGTCTCACCTGGTGGGAAAGGAAAATGGCAGTTGGCTCTGCAAATGCCAAGAGTTGATGTCTGACTGATACCTTCAGAGGCAGAAAATGTGTGGTGTTATCATCACAGTGTACAGGCTTATTTTCAGTTTATATCACATGGACAATTTAAAACTATTCTAAGTAATAAACCCTTGATTTTTCATTTTAAGAAGAGACATTCGAGTTAATCCTTTGGTTTGTGCCTTTCTCTGTTGGAATTATAGCATTAAGGGTATGTTTTCAGCCTGGAAATTTGCATTTTAGTTGTTTATCTACATGAGAAGTGCTTACTTTGTCATCCTCTAGTACTCTATCTCTCAGGCTGATACTCCACCGTAGGAGATGATCTAACTGTGAGCCAAAAGAGGGAGCACCATTTGCCTGGCTCTGCTCCCATTTACTCAGTTGTTTGTGGTGCTTGGGTGCTTGTTGCTCTTCCCTTCCTCAGCCTGTTCAACTCACTCAGCAGAAAACTGCTCCACCATTAAAGAAGGATGGTTTCCTGGTGGGTTGGTGACATGCATAGGAGGAAGGGAGGATTGTCCTTCTGCTCCACTTCGCTGAAGGGACTTCTCATGGGCTGAACCCATGATCTAAAATTAGAGTGCTGTACTGTGGGTTCCTTTCTTTCATTTTCTCTTCCATAAGGCTGGAAAAGGTCTTCACTTTGGGATACAGCTTGAGCTAAGGTGCCACCTCAGCAATGAAGTGTGCAGGCTGAGTGAGAAGCAAGTGATGAAGGCATGGGCGGTGCACATACTGCTCTGCACAACGCTGCCAGCTGGACCAGGCTGAAGAGAAGCCAAAGCACATAAAGGGAAGCTGCAATCTGCTTCTCCTGAAATGGGAGAGAAAGTGGGGCTGTGCTAAAGACGGGAGTGCAGCAATGCATTGGCTCTTGGCTGAGACTTGCAGCTCAGTGACTGGCTTGGGAAAGGATTCCTGTGGATTAATGTTCCCAGAGGTTGCCAGTAGTACTCTCTTAATCATGAGAGAGCCAAGCTGTGTATCAGAAACCTCCTTCAGAGATGTGGGAGTAGGTTTTTGTATTCTGAGTTGCAGGTCTCTTTTGGACTTGAAGCCTACAGTTACCCACTGGTACACAATTAGCTTGTGTAACTGTTTTACATGTAGGACTATGATTAACACATTAGACATCATAAACAGGATATCTACATCATAGCTGAAGATACAGATATAGCAGAATAATTATTATTGACTTTTATTTATAGAAGAGGCTTTAAAGTGAAGGTTTAGGTATGTATTTGTCTTGTTGTAAGGCACAGGAATAGGTAGACTGCAGCATTGAGGGGTGTTGCAGTCATTTTTCATTTGACCTCAGCAATCAAAGGCAAGCCATGGCATTGGGAAACTCGGGTTTATACTTAAACAAACAAAGCCTCTAAGCGTTGCTTGATGTTGTGAAAAGCTTGAAAATGACTCAAGTGCTATTTGATAGCTCAGAAAAACCCAGGACCTAGAACCAACCCAGACTTACTCTTTTGAAATGTCTTGGCTCTGTAGGAGCATTGCGTGATATGGAAGTATGAGGTGGGCTGGCCCTGTTCTTCTTATCAGGTCTGTTCTGTAAGTGGAGTACACACTATCACCTTACGTCCTTTAAAAGCTGGATATGCATCTTTTTAATACTAACCTGCTTTTTTAATTTAATTTTTTAATTTAACCTGCTTTTTTTAAATTTAAATTGGATTTTCACTTCTTTTAAAGCAAACATTTTCTGCTTGTAACATGCGCTGTGAGTTTCAAATGGCAATCTAAAGATCTGAGCACACTCTAACCTATTAGCATAATTAAATGAAAAATCTATTGAGGAAAAGTATGCGTGCACCCAGAGAATGGGGAGAAACCTGGACCCAGAAGTGACTGTAGTAAAAATCCAGCTTTGGACTTTTCCTTCGGCAGCCTGAAACAAAGACCTCTTCTCTCTACAGCTTATTCAACTTAATTCAGGGGGAATGAAAATCGCTTATCAAACTTGAACAACTTGTTAGGAGCTGGAAAAGGATATTTTTCTTTTCTGCTCCATGAATAAAAGCCAGAAGTGTGAAGTTGAGAGTTGTCAGTTGGAAAATTAGGGAAGTGTTTGTGGCCATGGTGTGATGGCAGAACCTCCTCCGAGGTCATTGCGCAGTGTTTATCGTTAAGTAGGTGTTGGTGAAGGCCCAAAGACAGACAAAAGGAAATCTTTGACAAAGTGGAAATTAGGCCATTTAGAAATGTTTTTGATCACCATAGAACCTCCATTATCTACTGTGAGAATAACAAAGCTTTTGTTTCATATCCCAGGTTTAAATGAGAACATTTCAATGAAAAACATTTCTCTGACATTCATCATAATTGGCATATTTATATGCAATATTTTTATTACAAAGCTGTTGCTTATATTTTAATTGCGTTCTAATTTCTGTCCAAATACAAACAGGATATATTGTTAGGCAAAATATATAGTAGAAAAGAAAGCTGTTCACAATATCTGACACGTGATAAATCTTGAGCATTTCAACAGATGTATAATAAAATTTTATATTTCTTTCAATACTTTTAGAGCATTTTATCACCACAGTTGGCCTAAAGAAGGAACATTCAATGTAAATACAATCTTTTGGTGTAGATAAATGTTTTTTTGTAGTATCAATCTTGAGTAAAATAATGAAAACCTAAAACCTAAAAATATTAAAGACTATTAAAATTTATCATTAAGATCAACACTGAATTAAATCACAGCTAGAGTGGCTGATCATGATCTACCTTCCCCGGGTCTTCCGGCTGTTAAGGCTTGCACAGTGTTTTCCAGCTCTGTGGGCATTTTCCTGGGCTTCACAGTCTCAGGTGACTCATCCAACTTTAATCTTTTTAATCACTGTCACAGCTTATTTAAAACTTGCTGTAGAAGCAAACTTCAGCTACTGCAGCAGGGGATTTAATCTAAGACTTTAATTTAGTCATCGTCAAGTCAAACTAATGCTATGTAGCTTTGTTGCATTGCAAGGCTGTGCTGCCATGGCAGAAAGCAAGGGATCATGTTAGCTTCATGCTATCTCCTCTCCACCACATCTTATCCCAGCTGCACAGTATCATTTTCTCCTCTTCACCTGCTCTTCCACAACCAGGTCCTTATTCTTTTTAGGCTTCTTAGTGTAACTGGTTTGATTTTATTTGAAACTTTGAAGTTGGTTTTTTTCTACATTTCACAAAGGTGGCAATTCCCCTGGAGATCTTTCTTTAAGAATCTTCTGTAGCATCTTTGGGCTCATCAGTACTGGTCAAAAAGTCGTTATTAAGCATAGAATCATAGGATGGTTTGGGTTGGAAGGGACGTTAAAGATCATTTAGTTCCTATGTCCAAAAGTCTCTCCATTCTCTCATCCTTTTTCACCGGAGATGGAGGAGGTTCAGGCTCTCATTGCAGGCTCTTAAGAGCAAATCACTGCGTGAGAAATCTCTCATCGCTTTGGCTTCTGAGAGGCATCTTCTCTGCTGCCTCTTAATTGCTTATTATAGAATCCCAGACTGGTTTGGGTTGGA